>BCGE01000001.1:86135-111497 GCA_001599155.1 Wickerhamia fluorescens | reverse complement strand
CAACAACAACAACAACAACAACAACAACAACAACAACAACAACAACAACAACAACAACAACAACAACAACAACAACAACAACAACAACAACAACAGCAGCAGCAGCAGCAACAACAGCAGCAGCAGCAACAACAGCAGCAGCAGCAACAACAGCAGCAGCAGCAACAACAGCAGCAGCAGCAGCAACAACAAAAACTTCAACAACAGCAGCTACAACAAAACTTTCAACAGCATCAAAACTATCAAACACCTAAAGAAAATGAATTTGTTGTTTCAAACACTATTAATCAGCAAAACACTAAAGCATATCCTCCAGCCTCTTCAAAAGCTGTACAGCACACAACTCCAAAGAATAACATGACATTGGTAGAGGCTGAGGCCTCAAATAACGTGTACCCTATAGCAAAGAAGTCGTCTCCTCACACTAAGAATGAATTTGCCAAAACACCATCCTTTCCCAAGGCTTTATCTTCAAGAGGCTCTACGCCTCCACCAAAAACTTCAACACCCCCAGCAAAAGCTTCAACTCCACCTACTGCTTTGCTGAATTCAGCACCAACACGCAGCCCTAGTATGGCTGCTGCCGTCGCTGCGGGCAGCGGCAAAAGATTATCTCAAGCTTCACCAATTATGCAACTGCCCAAGTCTATGAAGCCAAAATCCCCAGAGTTGGGGAAACCTTCCAAAACTATACGAAAACTGCCTTCTAAATCTTCTCCAAAAAGAATGAGCAGCAAACCCAAGTCTCCACCCCTAAAAAATGTGATTAAATTCAAGGAGATAACCAACATGTTAAATTCAAACGAAAAGATTCTAAAAATGGACAATATCATAAAACTGCAGTTAAGTAAAAAGGTTTTAGAAGATACTGCACCATTAGATGACTCTGTAATCGATGAGTTGATTAGCAAGCACCACAAAACCCTTGAACAAACCTCTGATAATGTGATCATAGTTGTCACAAGCATGGCTAGAGTTTTTTTCATCGATAGTGATTTGAATGTGGTTTTGGTCGATTTGAAGGCCAACAATGGAAACGACTACTCCATGTATGATTTTGAATTCGAAATTCTGGAAGATGAGGGTGAACAAGATATTTCTACTCCAAACGGCTATCTTATATTGGAGGTTATTAAAGAAGGAACATTAATTTTTTTACAGCGCATTAGCTCAATAGATAAATTATCCATACGGGAAAATGTCAAGGTGATTGACAAAAGTGGCGAAGAAATTAAACTTGGACAGAACTACGGTTGGATAGACTGTTTATTGATGGCCAAAGATGTTGTTTCGCACGCTTCTCAGTCAGCCATCCTGCTGGCACCGGCTTCGCCCCCTGCAAGTAGTGATTCCAGTTTCAGCGGATCATCTAAGAAGAAAACAAAAGCATCTACAACAGTTCGAAAGATAAAACAGGAAGTAAAGCCTGAACCCAAGAAGGTAAAAAACTTTGCATATGCTGCAGCCGCTGCTGTTCATAAGTGAATTTAAAATATAAGTTATTATTGGAAATAATGTTGAGATACAAACTCTGTATATACAAGTTTTAGGAATGGTGTTGTAGTCTTGATATTTCCTAATTAATAGATGGTCCAAATGTTAGTTTTTCAATGTTGCAGATAATGAACATGGGGATTGATTTGAAAGAACATTGTATTATTTATCAATTTTACCAATGCAAGAGAATCAATCAATTAATAAAGTTTGTCATTTTTGTTGTTTCGCTCATTTGAATTTAATGTTTTTGACAATCTTCTGTTAGTTTATTAACCGAGGGATTATTACAATAGTAAACTGACATTCTTTTCATTTGATAATTTGATTCTTTTCATTTAATAAACTCACAAATTAAATTGCGAATTTTTTAAACTCTTCAAACACTCGCTGATAATTGCATTTCGCAGTTAAAACCTCCAAAGTTTGGTTCCGAACTATTCGCTCAACTGCTTTTTCATTATCCAACCAATTTTCCACCAAACATACCTGCTCTTTTTCTTTCTGAATCTTTTGTTTGTACGATTTAATTGCATATGGGTCTGTTTTCAAATCAAAGCTGGCTTCGTCTATTGATTCTTCATGTTCAGACAAGGCAACCCTAGCCTTCCATGAATCCACAAAGTTCGAGCAAAACCGAATAGCTGCACTCCTTGCCTCCCATTCAGGTATTACCGTTTTCTCAAAATACTCTACACACCCATTTTCCGCATCCTTCTCGTTCACGCGTTCTTTGATGTTATCATCCACTGCATATCGCGAAAGACTGAGAAAAGCCCTGATTCTCGAGCTCGAAACACAATTGTCTGTTGTTAGCAAGTCTTTTGGCATTCTGCTAACATTTGATATCGTAGGCTTTGGCAGAGTGTCAAACATGGTGGCAAATTCGTTAAATAAGAATGGTGGCAAAATTTGAGATTTTTCCTTCAAACTGTTTCGGTTAATTTACCAGACCAACTCAAGACCTGTACATCAGTCATGGAGTCTCTGTCACCATCTCTTCTAGGGGAATCAGCCTACCACTATGCATTCGCATTGGCAGTTAAGTGTCATATTGGCGGAGTCGTAGACAAACTCGAGTCTGTGGGGTTCTCAGAGAATCAGGAGGAAGACGCCACTATCCAGCACCAAGACGAGATCAATGCGCTCAATATCGTGAAAAATACCGCATTTAACAAGATTCTTGGGCACTACATGGAAGAGGACTTATTAGGGTCGGGTGGAAGGTGCGAATCGCTTGCTTTTAATTTGGAAAACCTCCTTTTGGGGCCAGATACTCACCAGTTCGAGATTCCGGAGAAGTCGAGCACTTTGGACAAAATTCGGAAGATAGAAAACGAGGATAGTACGGTGACTACAGCAGGGAACTTTCAGGCGCAGCAGCAGCAGCAGCAGCTACGTCTGCGCTTTTGCCACCGTGAATTGGAGGTCTCGGAGCGGTGCTGTTTTGTTTTGAAGAGAGTATTGAAGATACATCCCGAAATGAGCGTCGAATGCGGCAATCCGGCTAATTTGTTGAATGTTTACGCTGCGGAGTATCTTTCGGCAATGGTGGATACATTTCCAAAAATGTTGAAATCTAGTACTGGTCTTTTGATGAAAATTGATATGGCAATTGGCTTACTCAGGGGTGACTACCGCGGCAACATACCCCTACAACAATTGTTTGCGTTGTTCAAGAAGCACTTTGAGTCTCACTTGGACCTTCTTAATTTCGACCTGATTGTGCTGAACAAAAATGTCGATTTGATATCCAAGTTGCGCGAGCAAGGCAACAATTTAATGGCAAACATGGCGTATGCCCAGGCAATCAAAGTGTACACTAACGCTATAAATTTGTGCACAATCAAGTCATCTAGCAACATCCCTCAGTTGCTCACAAACAGGGCAATTGCATTTATTGGCCTCAATTGCTTCCCAGAAGCGATCACCGATTTAAATAGGGCCATCGACTTTGAAAGAAGCTTTACCCCGGCATGGACTCAGCTAGGTTACTGTCAGTTGTATATGTCCAACAGTTTGGTTGCATTGAAATCCTATTTAATGGCCTTAAGAACAGTCGTTGGTGAAATATACCCTGAGGATATGCCTCTCGATAACATCGAGTTGAAGCGCAAATACAAGGACACCAAAATGAAGTCTGTTTTGCCGCAATTCGTCCAACGCTTGTGCCAATCTATCTCCTTAACTGAGAAGCGTGCTTACCAGCAGCAGGAGCCCTCGACTGAAATAAGAAAAGTAGTAAGTGAAGTCCGGCGTATTTTAACTATGCTCAGGTCTGAGTGTTCCGAAAGTGATCGGGAATATTTTGCCTACTACCCTCACTTGAGAAATATGTTTACTTCTATTGCAGAACGGGCTAACCGCGTACGCCCTAACATCCTCACTCCTGATATTGCACAGAGCATGCTTGCAACTGATGGTGTAGAAACAATTACTGTTTCTGGGACAAGAGATACTGCGCCTGCTACCAATGCAACAACTACAACAGCCACAAGGCCAACTGCGACGGGAACTACTACTACGGAACCAGAGGCTACCAACCAGGCTACCCCAGAGGCTTTTTCAAATAATGCTCGCCCGGCAGCTGAAATGGCTTCTAATCCGTTAGAATATATACCTCGTGTGCGCAATTTTTTGAATGAGGTTGGTGACCTCTTGGAAGCTCCCACTTCTGTACCAAATAACCATGAAACTAACACTGCTTCCACAGCGCGCGAAAATGCTAATAACGGTCCACAAAGATCAGAAAACGCAGTACAAGACTTGTTTCGAAGCGTTTTACCAGAAAGTTTTAATAATATACTTTCTCATCTCTCAACTGGAACTAACAGAGTGTATGCAAACGGTCAAGAGGTAACCGCAAGCCCTTTAGCACGATCCGGAAACCCAGAGCCAAGACAACAAACAAATGAAAACCCCAGAAACAATAATGAAGGACAAGAACGAGCGCCAAATCAAAGCACCGATGGGGATGTTGAAATGATCCAAGAACCTAATGATCTTGATTAGAGTAAAAGTTAAGCATTTTAAATGAATAGCTTATATCTTTATTTTATTTCATAGTAGTTGTGGTAGTGGTTTCAAAACAATCACTTATACTTTTATCTGAAACACAGGTTTTGGCTTGAACGTATATAAACTGTTATATGTGTATGGAAATAAATGCTAAACAAGACGACAAACAAAACATCAGAGAGCTGAAGGTGGATATTAATGTACACAAGATTCAGAATCTCTAGTTATTTACTTCTTTTCCTTCTTTTCTTTCTTTTCCTTCTTCTCCTTCTTCTCCTTCTTCTCCTTCTTTTCCTTCTTTTCCTTCTTCTCCTTCTTCTGTTTCTTCTCCTTCTTAGATGATTCCTCCTCAGCATCCTCCTCCTCCTCAGCATCTCTCTTTCTCTTCTTCTCCTTCTTCTCCTTCTTTTCCTTCTTCTCCTTCTTTTCCTTCTTCTCAACCTTTTCAGAATCGGACTCATCATCAGAGTCAGCTGTGGCGTCAATTGTATCGGCATCAGCATTGTAAGCACGAGCTTCAGTTATGTCAACCTTTGGTTGGTCTCTAACAACCTTGGAGGTGGTTCTCATATCACGGCCCTCTAAAGCACTCAATCTGGATTCAACCTTGGCTCTAACTTCCAAACCAAAGTCACCAGAGTCATCACGCTCTTCGGCAAGAGAGTCATATCTCAAAGCCACGGCAGCCTTTGCAGCTAAGACTCTGGCAATCTTACCCTTGTTCTTACCAGAAGCCTGACCTACCAAGGAAGCATGATACAATAAACCATACTTTGGTGTGTCATGCTTGGTCTTTAAGGCTCTAAACAAAGCCTTCTCAGCTCCCAAAATTTGAATGGTGGAAGCAGGAGCCTTAGACAAGGAGGTCAATGAACCAGCATGGGCAATCAATCTAGCACCAACTAACTCGCCAACCAAAGCAGTTAAATTAGGAGCAATAGCCTTCATACGGGAAGACAAATAGTTGGACAACTGTTCTCTGTAAGCAGCAAAGTCAACAATTTGCTCAGCAAGAGCTTTAATGTTTTCCAAATCAATAGGAGTGATTTCAGTACCCATGGAGACTTCAGCAGCAGACTTGACCTGCTCTTCAGTTTCTTCAGGCAATATTTCAGACAAATCAGTTTCAGCAGCGTTAGATCTAACACCCATGGTCAAAATGATTCTAGCATAAGCAACAGAGTCAGTGATCATCTTGGCCAATTCAGGAAAGTGCCAACCGTACCATTCCTTACAACGCATAGCATAGGTGTTCAATTCCTTGTCCAAGTCATCCAAAAGAGCAATAGCCTGCACAATCATGGTGTCTACCTTGTCAGCACTAAACTTCAACTTATGGCGACCAATAGAGTGGGCCAAACCCAAAGACATTTGTCTCAACGCAGAATCATCCAAGCCAGGCAACAATTCAGGTAAAAACTCTTTGATGGCTCTGTGCAAGTCCAAAGAAGCAGCATCAGACACAACAGAGAAGTTCAAGCCCAACTTGTTGATAGCATTACCCAACTTAGCCTCAGACACAATCAAAGTTGCTTTCTTGTCCGACTTGGCTTCTTCCAACATCTTTTGCAAGTTTTCTGATACACGTCCCTCGATAAGCGCATTAGCTTCTTCTAAAGCACTTGCTGCAGATGTGAACTTCTCAAAACGATGGATCTTGAACTGCTCTGCAACCTTGTCTGCGGTGTTTAAGTCCTCGATCAATGTAGTCGACTTATGAATCTTCTTATCAGAAGCTTTCAACAAGGCATAGCCTGCTGCTGTCTCAGTTAAAACGTACGCCATTCTATGGTATTTTTCCCTAAGCGATCAAATAAACAGCAAGAGTCTATATTTAATATAGTACCAAAGCCAGTTAAATGTTATTAGACCGTTTAACTGATAGAAGATCTCCTTTAACAAAAACCTGAAATTTTAATTCGATGAGGTTCAAAAATTTTTCCTCTTCGCCAGAGGAGAGCCAAAAAAAAATCCACTAATAATATTGATCACGTGATATCTATATTCCTGAGCGGCAGTTGAAGTGGCAGGGATAACTAGTGCTATTGAAGTTCTGGCCCAATAAACTCTCGATGTAATAAACATATTATAGTATAGGTATCTCATGTATATATTATATCGTTTTTGGGGCTTCAAAATGTGGGAAAATGGTTGATATATGACTATTTTCATTTTAGGGGATTATGCCATTATCAATATTGATGCTATTTATATGGCTATTTCGAAGTATATGGGTAAATGAGTGTCACCAAAGTTAATAAGGCGTGTTTTTATGGTCAATGATGTATAGTTTGATCCATTAATAGGCCTTTTTGATATGTTTGACTTGTTTTTGGTGTAATTTGCAGCCCAAAATCAAGTGCGACGCGTGGCGAATTATATATTTCGCACCATCCTGAGAGATGGATGATAGGCAAATGGTGGGTGGAAATGACGGCAAGAGTACTAAAAGACAATCAGATGGAAACACTGGAGAGAAAGCCAAGTCGGTAAAACGTCCAAATAAGACTTCGTACTTTTTTGCGCCAGTAAACAGTCTAACAGAGCAGCTGAAGGGGTTGGATGGTAAACTAAATGCAGCTTTACGTGGCGAATCTAGGATAATAGATGGCGAAGTAAATGAGAAGCATGGTAAGTGTGAGACCATTGATTACGGAAAAGACAGAAATGAAGAGGGTGCAAATGAAAGATCGGATAACCATACTAAACCAACCAGAAACACACTTGATGTTCCCTCGCTAAATATTTCTAAACCTATGGTAGAAAGCTTGATACCTCAAAGCTCTGATGATAGTTTTGATGGGATAAGATGGAAAGCAAGCCCCAAAAGACCTATGGTAGAGCCTCGAATACCATCTTCTCCGTTACGCAATGTGACCACATCTCCCGTTAAATCAACTCCACCTCCCGTTAAACACACTTTATCTCCTAATGATAAATCAAATTTAGATAAACCAGGAACTACCGGGAGTCCTATACATGTTTTCGCACTAAATAGGACGCGTTCTGATACCTCACATACTGGAAGAGCAAGAGCAATTGAATTACAAACTGCAAGAGCGCTTCCACGGGCAAAATCTGGTGGTTTGGATCGCTTATGTTCTAATAATAACTCTCTCAAAAAATCTAAATCAACAAAATCCAGTGCAGGAAGTAATACATTAAAAAGCTGGATTGATAAGTTTGAGCTTACTAGCCTGTTTAGCAAAAAAGAACTGGAACCTACAATTGAGAAACATTTCGTGAATGAACCCGATATACACGTTCTTGATGATGTTGATTTTAGCGATTTTACCCAACTGTCTGATAATGATCAAAGAGATGGTGAATCAGATTGTAAAGAAAGTGAGTTGAAAAATTTAAAACCCAAGGACTCTACTTATAAGAATAATAACATAAAGGACTTGAAATCTGATACCCTTACTTTCCACAAACCAGACCACCCCGCAAATATTGCTTTGAGTACCGCTTTGCCCAAAACCCACAAAGAAAGTGATTCAGAGGATCCATTTTCTGACGATGATGATGTTTTATTTGCTGCTATTAAGTTGAATTCAACTAGTGGTTTGCCTTCAAATGTAGCAAACCCCCCTGTGAATAATTTAACTAAAGCCAACAACGAATCCACTAGTGACACTTCTGAAGATCCTTTTTCGGATGACGATCTGGAACTCATGAATATAATATGCATTGGTAAGTCTTCCCAAACAAACATACAAAATTCTCCGAAATTAGAACATGCGAGCTCTTCTCAAATAGATATCCAACAAGCTCGAGACTTGAGGCATACAAGATCTTTTCAACAAAATATAAAAGACTTTGAGCTCAAACAGAAAAGTGGCTCATTTACTCTACCCAAAGAGCCTGATCCTATTCTGCTATCTTTCAGTCGTGACAATTTGAAGCGATATCAAATAAAAGCAATTAGGGACAGCTCATACGGTATGCACTCTATCAAAAGACAGTTGATTTTAGAGGTTATTGATAGTGGCTTAATAAAACATGTCTTGATAGTACGAGGGGAGTATACTGAATTAGAATTTGAAATTGATGACATTATTCATATCATAATTACTGATCCACAAAATCCGAAATTAATTGATGACATACACAATCTTTTGATATGGAATCCAGATATTCTAGTGTCATCCACTACAGTTTCCCAGCAACTTACCTGTCCTCGTAAGACAGTCATAACAAAAAACCTTCGGTTCCCAGGTGTCTCAAGTGTTCCACTAATAGTTGGGGAAATCATTCATGGTATTTTTCAAGAATGTCTCGCAAATGAAGTATGTGAAATGAATGGCATGCTCGAATCATTGGAAAACTATCTAGAAATGTACTTGTTAAGTATATTTAGTATTGGGCCTGAGGTGGATCATGTACGCCAAGAAGTTATTAAACAGCTCCCTTATTTGGTAACTTGGTTTGATAAATACTACAAAAAAAGCCTATCACAAAAAAACTCCATACCTACAAGCACACACAATGAAAATGTAATGTTTGCTATAAACAATGTACTAGATGTCGAAGAGGATATTTGGTCACCCATGTTTGGGTTGAAAGGTAAAGCAGATGTGACCTTAGAGGCAAAGCTCCTAAATAATAAAACAAGTGGTAAGTATTTATTTCCGATGGAAATTAAGACAGGTATGGAGCATATAACACATCAAGCCCAAGCATCTTTATATGCCTTACTATTTAAAGATAGGTACCAAGCCAATATTTCTTCTTTCTTGTTGGTTTATACCAAATCAATGCTAACCAAAAAATGTGACATTAGTTTGAGTGATCTCAAATCTTTGGTAAATTTGCGAAATCGTATAAGCAAATACTTGAAAGACGGTACAAGAGATATACCCCCGCTTTTAAGGTCTTCTGTGTGTGATAGGTGTGAAGTTCAGCAATCTTGCATGACAATAAACAGATTGATGGAGTCTGGTACTTTTGAGCAAAGTGGGATACCAAAACTGCTTTATGAAGAATTAACTAAACATTTGGATGGAAAAGATCACTACAAAACTTTTTACAACTATTGGGACAATCTTCTTATTCAAGAAGAAGCGATAATGAAAAAATCAATCAAATATTTGTGGACACTAACATCAAAGCAAAGACAAGCTAAAGATGGATTTTGCATTGGTGATCTTATTATAAGCTCATCTAATGATACTATTGACTCGCAATCTGAGTTTTTGTATATTTTTAAAAAAGATGCAGCTCTGGTTACAAATTTTCTTGAATCCCAAATTACAAATCATGATAAAGTCATTATAAGTGACGAAGATGGGAATATTGCAATTGCACAAGGGTTTGTTAAAGCAATAACTCATGACTCAATTACAATATCTACAAGAAGAAGAGTTCTTAACACCTCATTGAAACTTAAACATTGGGAAGAAACTAATCAGGTGTTTCAAGGAGTTTTGCACAGATCTGAAAAATGTACAACTACTGATAAAAGGTTTAGAATTGACAAAGATGAAATGTTTTACGGCTTGGGTTTAGCAAGGTATAACCTCTTGAATCTATTTTTAGCAAATGGTGATGATAAGAGACGAGGTGCAATAGTGGACCATGTAAAGCCAAAATATGATCAGCCACGAATTCCATATAAGTCCAGTCCCGGTAAGTTTAATCAGGATCAAATTCGTGCATTCGATAAAGTTTTGACATCGGATCACTATTCTTTAATTTTGGGCATGCCTGGAACCGGAAAGACAACGGTTATTTCAGAGCTCATTAAATTTATTGTCGATAATGGAAAGACTGTATTTTTGGCCTCTTATACACATTCGGCAGTAGATAATATTTTACTTAAAGTGAAATCTTTTGGAATTGGGATTTTAAGGGTTGGTCATCCATCCAGGGTTCATAATGATATTAAGTGCTTTGTTCCAGAGTCTCAGGGTGTTTCTGATTATGCTAAGTTTGCTTCAACATATATGGACCCCCCTGTTGTGGCATCAACGTGTTTGGGTATTTCTAACCTTGCATTCAATTTGCGTCCTAAGTTTGACTACTGTATTATCGATGAGGCATCGCAAGTTTCAATGCCTATTAGCCTTGGTCCTTTGAGATATTGTGAAAAGTTTGTATTGGTAGGTGACCATTTACAACTACCGCCTCTTGTTCAACATCCAGATCCTAAAATTAAGCAAGGTCTTTCGCAATCGCTATTTAGAATTCTTGCGGATTCAAATCCTGAGAGTATAGTGGAGTTGACATATCAATACAGAATGTGCTCTGAAATAATGCAACTTTGCAACATTTTAGTATACAATAATCGGTTAAAATGCGGTTCAAATGAAGTTGCGCAACAATCCCTCGAAATACCATATCCCTCAAAGCTTGACAATTATGTCAGCACAAATGTTTCTATTAAACAGAAGAATTTATGGTTGCACCATTTATTAGAGAAAGACAGAAAAGTAATATTCCTTAATCATGACCAGCTACCTGCTTTGGAGAAAAAGCTTGGAGACAAAGTCGAAAATCTTATAGAGGCTGACCTTATAATTCAAATTGTGGAAGGGTTTATTGCTTGTGGCGTTGAACAATCAAAAATAGGTATAATGGCATTCAATCGGGCCCAGTTAAAATTGCTCGATCGAAAATTAACAGGAAGACGAGATATAGAGATTTTGACTGCTGATCAGTACCAAGGAAGGGATAAAGAATGTATTATCATTTCTTTGGTGCGATCTAATGAAGACAAAAACCCTGGTGATTTGGTTAAGGAATGGCGCCGAATTAATGTCGCTATAACTAGGGCTAAGTCCAAACTTATTATTTTAGGCTCCAAATCCACATTGTCGAGTGCTGCAACTATAAAAACATTTATTGATTTACTTAACGATCGCGGATGGGTTTACGAACTACCCCCCAAAGCTGAATCTTTCTACAATTTTGCATTTACAAAACAGACTATTCAATCACGTACAATTCACATGCAAAACTATAAGTCAAAACTAGTAGAAAGACATCCAGTAATATCAAATATTCTCAGCGATATAACGAGATAAAACAAAAATAGCATATTATTTATAAAAGTGACACTTTCTATTGTAGAGATATTAAAAAATCGTATAAATCAAAGGGCAAAGAATTGAAACTCAAAATTTCCACCCGCAATACGAAACTGGAATTGTAGCCTATTATTATCATCTTCTGCTGGCGCAGCTTCGTCATTTGGATTTATATCATTGGCTCTTCTATTTCTTCTGTCGATTTGTTGAGCTACTTGCCTGAAGAACACCCTGCTAAAATAGCCCACAATTAGAGATATAAATATTATTTTGAAAAATTCAAATCCGTCCTCTTCGGGCTCAGTATCTCCAGGATAAGAAGTTCCTTCGTGGTGAGCGTTAGATTTTTCTGTAGCTCTATCATTATCAGAATCTTTAGTTTCTTGATTGTTATTATACCCAATCTTTTTAAGTGCACTAAACCATCCATTCTGCTCTGTACCAGAGTGAGAATTTATAAATGTTTTTTTGTTAAATAAATACTTTAAGCTTAGTTTTAATAAAGCCCAGTTAATAAGCATTCGATTTCCTTCTGACTTGATATTTGTTAATTGCATACTTTCGTCATAATATCTTTTGGCCATGAAGTAGTCAGCTGACTGGTTAATTGGACCTAAACCATTCTCATACATAGATGCTAAATTGTATGCTCCGTGAGATGAATGTCGATGTGTAGCTTTTTTGAAATAAGCAAACGCCTTTTCGTAATTGATCCCCACGCTTGTTCCTTCAATTCCCTTCAAATATATATCTCCCAAGAAAATGGTTGCATCCACGTTTTTTTGAACTGAAGATCTGACTAAATAATTGATAGCAGCATTAACTCTTTCATCAGTGAAAGTCTTTTTCGGGTGTTTTTGAATAAAAGTCTGCGACTGGTATAATAAATTAGCAGCTGATACTTGTGCATTTTCTAGGCCTTGTTCTGCTGCTATCAGGTATCCCAAGAGTGCATTTTTGTAATTTCCATGTATGAGTTCACGAAAGGCATATCTCAAGTGAGGAAAGAAAACACGTTCCAACCTCTCGACAAAAACTTTATAATAAAATGCATTATTAGAGCAGCTATAAGTCATTTCTGGTACCACTTTAGATGCAAACCCTGATTCCAAATAGTTTGCATAATAGTATAAAGCTTCCGTATTACCATTTAGTATTGCATTTTTAACATTTTCAAAGATTATATCACTAGCTTCTGAGGCAGCAGGATCATGGTTGGTACTTAATTTTGTCAATATCTTTGCTAAACTCATCATTCCCTCTGCTGATTCTATTGCAGATTTGGCATAAAATTTTTTGGCAGCGGTCAAGTTCTTCTCTTCATTTTCTATCCAGCCATTTTCTTTAAGTACACCAATGTCATTTAATACTTGAGAAAGCTCTGATATCAACAATGACCTGTTAAAAAGTTCGTAAGCTGCAGTATAATTTTTCGAAACTCCGTAGCCCTTAAGGTACGAACGGCCAAGTATGGCTTGGCAATTACTCAAAAACACAGCATCAGTTTCATCTATGTCTTTGTAATTTCTTGCACCGTATGTTTTCTCTCCTAAATCCACACATTTTTGCAAATACTCAACAGATTTGGTTTTGTTTTGAGGAATAAAATAATCACCTTCGTAATATTTGAGTGCATCATAGAAAAAATGAATGAATTCAAGCTTGTCTTTTTGTAAGTTGTTTTCAACAAAAGCATTGCGTTTAGCGGCATATATCTTGGACCTAGACATAACTGATTTTGAAGTTTCACTCAACTTATGACCATATAACCCACCACTAAAATCTGATACACGAATATTGTAGGAAAGGCTGTGTTCGTCGCTTTCACTGCCTGTAGATCTCAAATTATTCATTCCAAGGTGGGCTAAACGAGAGTAATAGTACAATGCCAATTCACAATTTCTAGGAACCCCAATGCCTTGAAGATTTCTATAAGCCACAGCCAAAACTGCATTATTATTGCCATTTTCTATGGCAAACTGGTAGTATAAATCTGCCCTGAGTTGATCAATGGGTACTTCACCAAAAAGCCCTGTTGCATATATAAATCCAAGCATAAAGTATGCATGCCCATCTCCCTCTATTTCAACCACATTATGGTAACATTGTAATGCCTTTGAGTAGTTTGTTTCGACAGAATATGAACCAAACATATAGATATCCCCAAGATTAAGAAATGCCTGAGAGCTACCCATATTTGCTGCTTTCTCCAACAATGGCAAAACCTTTTCTGTCACTATCTTGCTGGGCCCTTGAGTTTTTGGGCCTTCATAATTTTGGGTACTGGTATTATATTGAGGAACATAAAACAGCTCGTAGATGCTATCATTGTCGTATATCGGGAGATCAGCACGGGCTGGGATATTTGCAATATATGAAATGGCTTCTTTGAAAATTGCTTCTGCATTTTGTTGAGCCAAAGCTCGATATAGAACGCACAAGAGCGGTAGAGCTCCACCTATTCTCATGCCAACGTCACTTATCTTAGGCTAGAAAAGAGGTACTTTCTGTGTTGTTTTCTCTATTTCTTGCCCAATTAAAAATTATTGGTAACCTTAAATACTAGTTTCTAGCTTGCTCTAAGCTTGTTGGAATAATTTTAGCTGGCTATCAACTCTTTGGTTCAAAGATCCTGTTCAAATGAATGGTGGTAATATCGTACGTATTAATTTACTATCAAACTGCAAAAAAATTATTGATTTCAATTTTTTTACAGTTTGGTTAAAAAGGCTCTAAAGTGCACTTTTTTAATCTAATTTTGCGGTTTAAGATTTATCCCCCAAAACTCCTATTTGAGGGGCCAAATGCAAACACGGTGGTCGCAAGTAACAAGACGAAGATATAGACCAATCATAGGACAACAAAAACCGCAAGTTAAATACCTATAGTTGACCGGGGTGTATTGAGCCATATACAGCTGTCTGCTAATTGTCTTTAAACAATCTTTTTTTACTCACTTTGAGCTATGCCACCGGCGATTCAGCTTGAAGAACTGGGGGTGGATGTGGCGGATTCAGAGGCCATATTTAGGTCAGCACCCATGACATTGATACAAATATATGTGACAATTGAGTTGGCCAGGGATGTGGTTTATACTTTAGGTGAGCTAGGGGTGGTTCATTTTAGGGATTTAAATTCTAAGCTTACCCCGTTTCAAAGGACATTTATAAATGAACTTCGAGATGTGGAGTTTGTGGAATCGCGTTTGATGTATCTCAAGTCTATCATGTTAAAGCATGGTAGTTTAAAAATCGATCCATATGATACATTTGGAGTATCGGAAAGGCTATTGCCGTCTAGTTCGGAAATGGACGATACCAGAACCAAAATTGGGGATTTTTATGAACGCATAAAACATTTGGATGACTCTTATAACAGATTGGATGAGCAGAAACTCAAGCTTTTGGAAAATAGGTACGTGGTGAGCATTGTTGAAGATTTTCACAAATCGAGCTTGGCATCTGAGGCTGAAGCTAGCTCATCTGTATTGTTCGATGAAGCAGAGAGCAATGACGATGTAGCTTTGTTGAACAATAGAAATGATGGCTTGGAATTAGGTAGTAATCTGATAACTACTTATGAAGACTCGGAGTTCAACTCTATATGTGGAACTATTGAGCGTGACAAAGTTCCACTATTAAGAAAGATTTTGTGGAGAACTTTAAGGGGTAACTTGTTTTTTCATGATATCCCGATCACAGCAGAAAAGTTGACTAGATTCAATACCAAAGATGGAGAATTGGTTGATAAAAACGCTTTTATCATATACATTCATGGGGACTTTTTGAAGGCAAGAGTTCGCAAAATTATTATGTCTCTTGATGGAATAATATATGACAACGTTACCGGAGGATCTATAGCCAGAAAAGCAACCTTGGATGAATTGAACTATAAAGTAAAAGATTTAGAACTAGTTGTTGAATCCACAAAAAGCCATATGATTGCTGATTTGCTCATCTTTCAGGAGTCGATTGCTGATTATCACTATATAATACAACGTGAAAAATTGATTTACCTGGCTTTGAACAAATTTGACGAAGATAGTACCAGAAGGTGTCTTGTTGGTGAAGGCTGGATACCAAAGGCGGAATTTACTAATATCCGACGTGCCTTGAAAAAGTTGGTCCGTCAAAAAACAAGTGTTCGCCAGCTGAATATACATGACTCTCAAGAATCTATTAGTTTGTCTAGCTCTCCTGCGAATCTGAGAATCTTGAATGAAGATGACCCAGAGGTTTCTTTTTTCGCTATTGAAGATGATGAAAATGAAGATGAAATAGAGGAGTTTGATAATTTTATTGCGGTTGTTAATGAACTTGCAACAAACCGCACACCCCCTACTTTTCACAAAACTAATAAGTTTACTTCTGCTTTTCAACTGATTATTGATGCATATGGCATTGCCACCTACCAGGAGGTAAATCCTGGTCTTGCCACTATAATTACATTTCCATTTATGTTTGCAATAATGTTTGGTGATATTGGACATGGCTTTATTGTATTTTTGATTAGTATGTATTTGATCAAAAATGAAGTATCATTTGGGGCCTTAAAAAATAAAGACGAAATTTTTGAAATGGCGTTCAATGGCAGATACATTGTCTTGCTTATGGGAGTCTTTTCTATGTACACAGGGTTTATTTATAATGATGTGTTCTCAAAGTCTTTGACATTTTTCAACTCTGGTTGGGAGTGGGAATTTCCAAAAAATTACGATTTTTCCAAGGAAGGACCTATATCTTTAACAGCTAAAAAGATTGCAGGCAAAACGTATGCGTTTGGTCTAGACTGGGCATGGCACGGAGCTGAAAATAACTTATTATTCACAAACTCTTACAAGATGAAATTGTCTATTCTTATGGGTTTTATGCACATGAACTATTCGTTATTTTTTAGTTTGGTCAACTATAGATTTTTCAGGTCAAGAGTAGATATTATTGGCAACTTTATTCCAGGTTTCTTATTTATGCAGAGCATTTTTGGCTACTTGTCTTTGACTATTATATATAAATGGTCAGTCGATTGGTTGGGAAAGGGAAAGCAACCGCCAGGACTACTTAATATGTTAATTAACATGTTTTTATCACCTGGAAAAATAGAGGACGAGCTTTATTCAGGTCAAAAGTATGTTCAAATAATGCTTGTACTTATCGCAGCAGTTTGTGTTCCTTGGTTGTTATTATATAAACCAATGACATTAAAAATGCTTAATGAAAAAGCAATAAAGTCAGGCTATACCGATCTATATTCCCAAGCCAACCACTCGATTCAGTTACAGGAAGAGGAATTGGCTATTGATAGTAGTCACAATAATGATCCGCCAGATGAATACGACCTGTTAGATGACTCATTTAGATTCCCCAATGACATAGAGCCTTTACACCATAATTCCACAGCGCATGGTGATGGTCATGATGGGTTTAATTTTGGTGATATTGTGATTCATCAAGTGATTCATACCATTGAATTCTGTTTGAACTGTGTAAGTCACACAGCATCTTATTTAAGACTTTGGGCATTGTCCTTGGCTCATGCACAATTGTCTACTGTATTATGGTCAATGACAATTCAAAATGCATTTGGTACAGAAGGAAAAATGGGTGTGTTTATGACAGTTGTCTTATTTGGTTTATGGTTTATTTTGACAGTTTGCATTTTGGTATTGATGGAGGGAACCTCGGCCATGTTGCATTCTTTAAGATTACATTGGGTAGAAGCAATGTCCAAGTTTTTTGAAGGAGAGGGATATGCTTACGAACCCTTTGAGTTTAGCGACATTAATCTTTAAATATGGTCATTGATCTCTCGAAATCTATTAACGTTTGCCCTCTTGATCATGGTATAGTAAAATTGTGAATTTTTGGTATGTGTCATTTTTGACTAGACAATTTTTAATCAGTTGCGCTTTATTGAACAAGTTATACTGTTTTGTTTTTGAGCGGTCTTGAAAACTACAACATACTTTACTGGTAATCCTTAGCAAGATTAACATCTAAAATATTGACTGTATTGAACCAAATAAACTGAAATGCAAAGCTATTATCCAAAACATATATAAAACAATTAATAATACCCATTAAAAAGAACGTGACCAAAAAATACATAAACATTTATAAAAATTTACTCTTCGTCAGATTCACCGACATCAACTCCATTCAAAATCATACCTTTGTTAACAATGAAATTGCTCAAATCAGCTCTAACTTCATAGTCCAAAAAGCTAGTGGTGTTATGATTTTTTATCCATCTTCTGGTCAACTTTACGGCGTTGTCCAAGACTTCATTTTCTTCCATTTTTGGAATTGCTTCATTGAGCAAGCAAATCAACGAGGTAAACGAGAGTAGGGAGATGTGTTCGGCTTGTTCAATTTTTAAATGTTTTAATAAGCTTAACGCATTTTCTGTTTCATTTTTCTTGCAGTAGTGAACAACCATGGAAGATGTCAAGACAATAGATTCGTCTTCGCTAATCAAATTCAAGGATTTAACTAAAGATTTTTGAGACTGCCAATTAGGCTTATGTTTGGGCAACTCTTTGGCATCTTTTTCTATTGTATTGTCACTGTTAGCCTCTTCTATGGTGTTGTCCAGTGCAAATATAGAATCAGTCTCTGAATCTTCGATTTCATTATCGGTTAACTCGGGACCATTTAACACCAATCTAAAGTTTTCCAAGTCCTTCTCAACTCTATCGCTTATATTAGCCATTAAATTTGGTGCTGATTCACTGCTCAAAATGCTTTTGAATAACATAAAGTAATCAAAAATTTTAGAATGTTTGTCAGAGATCAAAGGCTCGACACGCTTCAAGTCCTCAAATATTTGCTCAGTGTCATTAATACTCTTCAAGTATTTCAAGTTTAACTGATGTATTATCTCCATAATACGCCAAGTTCCGAGTACTCCATAGAAGTCAGACCGGTTCTCGAAAAAGTATTCGATACACCTAATGTGGTCTTGGCCATCATTAACATTGTAATTAATCTTCTTTTTTTCAATAACATTGGTAATTCTGGTCATCAATCTATCTGACCCCAACATTGCTAAACCATCAACATTGCTTATCAACTTGTTCAACTTTATCAAGGACTCGTTGCTTCCCTTGTATTCCAAATTAAGTATTAATGAGCCTCTTATTGACATGTTGTTATTGATAATCATTGACAAGGCCAGAAATTTTCTAATTAACAATTTTCCTACCAACAATGAAAGAAGACAATTCTCAAAGTTTGTTTCACAGGCTGACAACAAAAGGTAGTCTTGCACAAATTGCATCCAAGTGTTACCAGTTGCATTGCCACTCAACCGCGCTAAAATTTCGGATTTGGAGCGCTCACTAAGTGGTCCAGGGAGAGCAAATCCCAACGAGACCAATAGCCAGTTTTTAACAACATTTTGGGGCTGTGTTGTCTTTTGCTTTTTGTCAACTGATGAAAGTCTGTTCCAAAGAGGCTGAAACAAGCTGGCTAAAGTGCCTACCAACAAGACAACCTTTAATAAACTCCATAACTTGATAGCGATCGGAGATGGGTGTGTCAAAAATAATGGTAGCAAGTGCCCAAACGGCAATGCACCCAAACCACGAACATCATTTGGATTGCCTCCGCCAAAGAGTGAAGTAGCCATAACTGCAGCCATCCCACCCATTAAAAATTTGTTAGGATGTTGCTGTTGTTGAGAGGTAGAAGGCTGTGTCATAGGCATGGCAAATTGCTGATTATCATATTGGTTTTGGAGCATGTAATTGCTACTTGTGCTGCTACCCATGCTGGTGTGGCTATGGGACTGTTCGACAGGGGTTGAGTTGTAGCTCAGCTCAGGTGGATAAAAGCCAAAGCCCACATTCAAAGATTGGTTTTGCTGTTGAGGACTGACTTGCTGATGGGGACTAAGGTTCTGTTGAGGGCTGAACTGCTGTGGTGGGCTAACTTGTTGCTGGCCATAAGACCCATTTAAGCTTGCTTCTTGAATCAACTTCTGCAACTGGGAGTTTTGGAGAAGCAACATCTCGTTTTTGCGTTCCAAATGCTTGATGTATTCCGTAGCCTTTGTCAATACACTAGCTTTATTCAATTTTGCAGCAGGAGTCAAACCCTCCAAATCCGCCACTGAAACGTCCTTGTTGCCTGTAACAATTCTCAATGTTGGAACCGCATCGCGCAATAACAAAATCTTGGAGTTGATATTGGTACGGTACTTCTTCTCAATCAAGTTGTGAGATGTTTTGTCTTTGCCCTTAGGTTTCAGTATTCTATTATTCTTTGCAATGGTCGGTGTGGCATTTTTGGCTGGTTTCCACTTAGTCTCATAATCCTCTTCGTATTCCTCGTCCTCTTCGCTCTCCTGCTTGCCCTTGATATTTTGCTCCGGAGAAGTTGGGACCGACAGCATAGAAGTGTTCGACAAGGGTTCTGGCGACACGTTCGGGGTCTGACTTCTCAAGGACGACGTCGCTGATATCGCTTTTGGTTCCGACGATTCAAAAATGACCGGATAGCTATCATTCAATGTATTCTCAAAGTTTCTTGCACTCTCAATTCTGTCCTTATCAATATCCTCTTCAATTCTTCCATTTCCCATCATGACTTTAGCATCTCCCTTCAAGGCATCCTCAATTTCTCCTCCGTAGCCGTTCAAAATTATTCCATTCTCCCATCCCATACCAGTCGATGGATACTCGCCACTTCCATCCGACGACGGTGAATGATGAACCTGCGTACTGGATATCGTATCCAAAAAAGCATTTGCTCCTTCAAAGTCAAAGAAGCTTTCGAACTCTGGCATTCTTGACTGTTACTATATTGGCTTTGAAGAAATGAAAAGTGCAAAATACTCAATACTAATGGAAAGGGTCTCAAATCCCCAAGCGCTGAATATAGATGTAATGCAAAACAATAGCTTCCTCGGACTCAGCGTTAGTTCTATACCAATCACCCGATGATTTCCGCGATGTCATTGACGGTTGGTGCACATCCTTCAAAAATCACCCCATTAACCCCGAAAAGAAATAAGAAATCGGCTGATTTTACTCCAACACAAGCAAACCGCTTGTGACATTAAGCAAGAGTTTATACTTTAGGACAAAATTGTCGTCAAGACTTGATTGCAGTTATAATTCTGTTAGAGTTTCATTTGTGTTCTGTTGATATAAGCAGATTGGCAGTAGTAATTGCTATCAGCCACTGGTAATTTTAGAACATCCTCCAGAGCGAAAAAAAAAAAATACCCTAGGTTGCGCTGGGATGACCATTTAAGGGTGTGAAAATCGTGTAATGAGGTATTGATGGATCGTGAAGAGGGTCGTGAATCATGTGGTAATCATCAAGTAAATTATGTAATTTGTTTTTTTTTAAATTCGATTCTAATTTGGTTTAATCGAGTTTCTTTTCTTTTGGTTTGGTTTCAATCCTCTTGGTTTGTTTTCGATCCTCTCAGTGTAATTTCAATCCTTCGATACACTTCTTCATGTAGGCGGAAGTCCTTCTCTACATACTGGACACTGTAGTTTGTATTTCATCCAGCTCTCAAGACATTCGGTGTGGAAAACATGATGACATGGTGTTGCCATATATCCCGAGGTGTCTACGCGCATCTTGGCGTCAGGTTGGGTGCAACTGGTGACTACCGGAAGTAATATGTCACTCATGCATATAGGGCAAGTGCTGCGACACTCTACTATTCCCTGGTTACTTTGAGTATTGGTGGAAGGAGATGACGAGCGCTGTTGAGGCGCTGTAGCTAGTATTTCCGCTGCGAACCCTGCTTGTTCCAAGTCTGTGGCGCTCAACACTAAATGGTAATCGTAAGCCTGCGGCAACCAGCTATCGCGCACCCAAAAGCGTGCGCCATAGTGGGATTGTATCGCTAGGGCAATAATTTGTAATGTCAACCACAGACATACGGTTATTGCCAAAATTGGGTCGTAGTGATGGCGCAATGGATTATCTGGAACAAGTGCAAAGTAACATACTGGCAAGACGCGAATGATGCTGGTAGATATTACAAACTCAAATGAAAACAGCTTACGTCGGTTCTTTAAAGTGTTGCGCAAGAATTGAGGTACCCAGTATGAATTGGTTACCATGAGCCCAACAAACTCAAGAATTCGCCGGCTTTGAGGCCTCCATGAAACAGAACTCAAAATTATAAAGGTAGATATAATTGTGAGCAGGAACCCTACTCCAAATATACTATTCGAAAAAGATTGCTCTTCCCCCCATGTAGAGTTTGATTCTGGAGTTGTGTTGGGTACTGTTGGTATTGTTGTTGCTGTTGTCGCTGTCGTTGCAGATGCGGCTGCGCCAGCAACTGTTGACAGTGCATCACCAGTGGTGTTATCGTTACTGTCAATTGTAGAGTTTGTATTAGCAGTTGACGGGCGGCTCTCATGAGCCCTGACTGATTGTGCAGCATCACCACTACCTCGTAAAATCTCCCACCACGTTGACCCACGCTCGTTCAGTTGGGTCTGTAAAACATTCACCATAAACCGTAATTCAAATATACCGCTCATGATAAACGCAATCACTGCTATACTTGATAAGACTAAGTACAATTCCTCCACCAACGTCAGAACTAGTAAAAACATTAACGCTAGCATTGAATCTTGAAACCCCATAAGAAATAATGATGTGCTCAGGATTGTCAGTAATTGTCCCGGGGTGTGAACTTGTTTCATTTGTCTTAAAAAGAGCCAGAGTTGAGTCCATATCAATATGGCCATTCCAATTAGTACGTGACGAAGCTGCTTCCGCAACACCAGTGACATTAACCCCGTGAATGTTGTCTTTTTAGTTTGTGCATAAGCTATACCGCAGTCTGGCAGGTAAATTACAAAATCAGAAACATTTAGTTGAGGTAAATCCTTCATTGGAGGGAGTGGATATCCTATTGGTTCTTTGAGCTCACTATCGATTGCTCGAAGTTCTGAATGAGAGAATAAAGTTTTGGAAAGCTGTGCATACAAAATGACTTCACACTGACTATAACTGGTTTGCACGTAGCTATTAAGATTGTCCATACCAATCTCTCGTTCAATATTTGTGGATTTAAGATGTTGAAGCATCAATGCTTTGGCCCGCTCAAAATTGTGTGAGCTCATTGTTAAGTGACTTAAACCAGCGTTTCCTAAAAATTTTGCAGTACTACTGCTAGTAACTAGCGATCCAGTTTTTTGAAAATAAACACCAGTAGTATCAATCTCGTGAGTTTCTGACTCGCCTTCATCTTTGAGTGTTATGGCTACTCGAACCACAACCGCATCATCTATTAGAGTCGACTGTTTATTAAACAGCTTGCTCCGGAAATTGTAATCTAAAGCAGAAATGGCCAAGGAAATCTTGCCCTTCCCGTAAGCCGTCATATTCCCAGTTTTGGGTTCACCTCTTTTATTGTTAAAAGAGGGAGGTATATTGTTTTCTGGATCATCCTCATATCGTGCTTTATCATTTTCATACTTTTCACGATTATACTTATCGTAGTAATTTTGCAAATAACTTGGAATTTTGAGCGGGATCTTGTGAAGTCTTTCGCTGGTCTCCATCACATCAAAATGGCCATAAACCCTCCCCGATACATTAAGCAAATAAGTTTTATCATCCTTATTCTTTACCTCTTCGATTCCCCAGAAGCTTTTAACCTTATTGCTTACTATATTGGGCAATATCGAAAACTCTTGCGTTTCTCGCCACAGACCTTTTTTGTAATCATGTATAGGCCATTCACTGGCATTGCGTCCTTCCAAACTATCGCCATATGACAAATGAAATCCTGTGATGTTCCCATATCCAGAGGTATAGTTTGACACTGCTAGCTCTTGTTGTGAGGTGTTCAACTGCTGTTGGAACTTGTTCAAGACAATCTGGTCTTGATTTGACTGAGGAATATCGTTTCCTCCCGGTAAAGAGAGGAAGATGAACATGACAATGAAGAAGAGCAACGTTTGCCGGTCAACCTGTGCCATTGTGGAGATCTTTTCAGCTGTTAATTAGACGTTGTTGCTGTTTTTTATACTAGTTGCAATCCTACGGAGAGTTTTTGGATTTTGGTATTTGAGAGATTTGATCGCCACCGCAATAGTTAATGCCTTGTCATACAAGATAACAGGAAAAGGTGATAAGAGATTGAAAGCAATATGAAATAATAGATTTAATAAACTCTCTATAAAATCACAGAAACCATAGCTTTAAAATGGAAAATCTTGCCCAAAATAGGTGTAATGATCAATTAGAGCAGTGATGAATGAATGTTGAAATTAACTGATATAATTGAATACAACACTCTTTACACTTATTTTGGAATCAGTATTTTACGCTTCAGTTTTCTATAAGATATATAAACAATTGATATGAACTTTAAAAACATAAGGTATATCTTTTTAGGCTGAAAGTGATATTTTGATCATTCTGTAATATCTAAAGTTTTGGTATTATAGGTATATTTGTAATAGTAATTGGGGGTGTAAGTTTAACAGTTTTTCATATAATCGTCCTGCAACTATAATCAGGTTTCCTATAATGCCACAAGTGTGAACAAATAAACAGTGAAAACGATACTTATTCCACTAAAGGGAATTATTGTACTGCCACCACTAGTGCTTTCTTTATTCTCTTCGAAAATGGTAGTAGTTTCAGTACTCTGAACTTGTCTTATATATTCGAGTTTTGTAGTCCTATTGGTGTTATTTGATCCACTGATCAGATTGGTCGCCAACGTGGTAAGGCTTAAATCAGGTGAGTATTTGGTATTTCTGGAAGCTGTCGAAGTGGTAGTTGCTGTGGATGATTTGTTTTCTGTTTTAAGACTTGTATCGGTGGTATAAGTTACTTCCTCGTATTCGCAGTCTTCTTCTTCTTCTTCATCTTCTTCTTCATCTTCTTCTTCATCATGAATATTTGAGTTTGTCTCATCTTCGCAGTCTTCCTCAGAGTCATAGTCTAAATCATTGTCCTCATCAGAGCAAATACATTCTTCCGAATTGCATTCATTCTGTTGACCCATTGTGTTATCATTATTAGTTGAAGTGCCTGTACCGCTGTCTGTGCCTGTGCCTGTGTCTGTATCTGTGCCTGTGCCGCTGTCTGTATCTGTGCCTGTGCCTGTACCGCTGTCTGTATCTGTGCCTGTGCCTGTGCCTGTGCCTGTGCTTAAATCATCATTTGTATCATCGCATTCTTCAACCCATTCATATTCATTATCTTCAGACGTATCAACATTTCCTGAATTTGTTGGGTATGCAATGTAGGTAGTATAAACAGTTCGAGCGTTTGTAATAGTAATGGTGACTGTACGGCCTTTATTATCATTTCCATGATCAATTTCATTAGAGCCACCAGTTGGCCTCACAAAATATGTGTATGTATATGTAACTGTTTCGGTAACTGTTACTATGTCATTTCCAATCGTAGATTTAACAACTATAGGGATAAAAGTGGTGACAGTTTGTTGTCCTATATCCGTTTTATCATCTGTATTTGAAGCTCTTATGGCAGTGGTTGTTATGGCAGGTTTATTTGGCGCATATGTGCCAGTTAAATAAACGTTATCTGTCTTAATAGGTATGAAATCACTATCAGTAAGATATTCGGTTTCAATATCTATGCACTCATCATCACTGTTCCCTTGGGTATAAGTAGAAACATCAACACTAGTTAACGGGGTGTTCAGTTCTGGTGTATTTGGACTGGTTGGTATAGCTGTAGGGTTTTTGCTAGATGAGTATGAAGTGTTTGGTTTAATAGAACCACTTGGTTTGATGGTATTACTTGGCAAGATAGTGTCACTTGGCAAACCGGTCAAAGATCCTGTTGGAATATTTGAAAGC
>BCGE01000001.1:29937-85008 GCA_001599155.1 Wickerhamia fluorescens | reverse complement strand
TATTTGTAAACGTTTCTGTCTCTTCACAATCTTCTTCATCATCGCTTGAAGAAACAAATGGTATTTCATTGTAATCGGAAGTGATAGTGTTTGTTTTTGAGGCTAACGCGTCTGATTCTGCAGGTATATAAGAACCAGTTATCTGTTCTGTTGGCATATCAGTTTCTTCACACTCTTCATCACTATCAATCTCGGCTGATTTACTAATACCACTTGGTACATTGGATTTTTCTGGAACATCAGTAATGCCAGTTGACAATTTAGTAGAGCTTGTAGTCAATAACTTTGAAGAGATATGATTCAGGTCACTAGTAGGAAAACCTGTTGGAAAGCTTGTTTCTTCTTCACAGTCATCATCATCGGCAAAATTAGCAGTATATGGCTGATGGTCCGTATTATTTGAGCTATTACTGAGGCCAGATAATCTAGTGGGCAGTAATCTGTAAAGCTCAGCTGTAGTCTTGATACCAAAATCACTAGATAGAATCAAAATGTCCAGAGCTGAGTCAGCAATATCAGAATCCGATAACAAATAATCCGAGCTCAGAGAAAAATGCTTTGAATTGTACTGTTTAGCTTTTGGCGCTAAAGAACTCAGTGAGGTAGTAGATAAAAGTCCCAGTGCTAAAGTTGAAGAAGATGTTGAAAAGCCAAGTAGCGACTCGAAAAATCCTGCAGTCGTCTTTTTCAAAGGAACGGTCTTATTGCTGGAACTTGACGATTTATCAATATTAACATCGGAATCACTCTTCGGGAAATCAAGAAAGTCTGAAGAGTAGAGTGAAGGTGAAGTAATACTCGCTAATGATGTTTCTGTAGAGGTTGTGGGTCTCAATTTGTTTCTCGTTAAAAAATTTGATGTTTTTGATGGTTTAAAGTATAAACCTGAAGACTCAAGCTCTGAGGAAGACTCTATTGAAAAAGAGTCTGATATTGAAGAATATTCCATTGCCGATATAGACAGACTTGCATAAGATTCAGAACTTGAAAAGTCAAATAAATTATCTAGCAAACCTTTAGTTGTTCTAGTTTTCAATGAGCTTGTTGAAGTTTTCGGTGAATTGGTTTTTGAGGTGGAAGAAGTAGTAGTTTTCAATAAACCATTCAAAAACTTGCTCAGAGAAACGAAAGATGACGTGGTTGCCATAGAATACGACACAGATAACTCTGATGAAGATAACTCTGATGAAGATAACTCTGATGAAGATAACTCTGATGAAGGTAATTCTGATGAAGATACCTCTGATGAAGATAACTCTGATGAAGATACCTCTGCGGAAGACATAGTAGACGACAAGTTAAAATGACGGCTTTTAGAAGACAGTGATGACAATAATGATAAAGAATCCGATGCTGAATCCAGTATTGAGGACACTAACCCGTCAGGGAAAAATTTTGTACCTTTAGTTTTTATACCAGTAGGTGAAGAGGCTTTGTTTTTAGTCTGTGTGTCAGCATTAGTTATTCTAAAGCCTGTGGCTAAAGAAGTATTATC
The DNA here is from genome assembly GCA_001599155.1 of Wickerhamia fluorescens. Taxonomy (NCBI): domain Eukaryota; kingdom Fungi; phylum Ascomycota; class Pichiomycetes; order Serinales; family Debaryomycetaceae; genus Wickerhamia; species Wickerhamia fluorescens. The sequence continues at coordinate 83,513 of BCGE01000001.1, read as the reverse complement.
AGGTTGGACATCAGTAGTAGCAATATAAGCTTTATTATTTGAAGAGTCTGGTATTTGGATTTCTGGTTCAGCTCCAGCTGATTGAGCTACCTCTGGAACTACCCCTGTAAATGCCCCTGGAGCTGCCGCTGGAGCTGGTGGGCCAACCATACCTTTTAATGAATCCAAAAAGCCCCTTCGTTCATTTTTATTTGCTTCTGTTATTGCAACGCTTATCAAGACGATATTGACTAATGTAGTGACTTTCATTGTAAAGGTGCAATTACAATTCCATAGACACCAATAACACTAGAATGTACTTAATAAAATGAAGTCAAACAAACGCGTTTCAAAAATTGAAGTATTCAAGAGGCCCTCCTGGTGGAGGCGGTGATATATCTAGGATATATACAATCTTGCAATAAATGGGGAACTAAACATGTCTCAATGCTTTCTATAACAGGAAATTATCAGGTCTGTTCAATACACAAATTCTAAAAGCAGCAACTTGCCGTTTTGGGAAAGATCTTTTGAACAACCAAAAGGACCTTCTGTATCGGGGCTTACAAATATCAAAATGACTTCCATATTTAGAAATAAGCCAAGACTTTATAGAAAGAGTGGAATTCTATGATGCTGTCAATTAATCCTAGAAGGAGGGAAACAGTGCTTCACATTGTGGGGGAAGTAGACGTGAAATTTTCATCAACTCAAAAGTGAATTGTTCTTTGGTAATGCTGAAAAAAAGTTGTTTGTGGTTACATATGTTTTTTTACCAATACAGAGCTCATTATTTCTACAAAACATCAGTCAATTTTAATCTATATTGATTACAGTCTTTAAACTTTAAACTCGTATTGAATTGTTTTATAAAGAGCAATCTTGGGTCGTTTATATGTTGTTACGGTAGTAAATTTTGATATCACATTGAAATTCTTTCCTTGAAAATCATACAATTCCATTTTCCCTGTATGTTACCAGATCAAGATATATTACAGGGTATATTTCAGTTGAAGAATATAATTGCGCTCAACTAAATATCATTGTATACAACCGAATTTCTTTGTATCCTTTAATATGACATAAAGTTTTTCTCTCCATTTTCCTCAATAACCCTTTGAGTAGCTTGAATATCAAAAACTGATCACCACATGCCCTTTCAATCATACCTAACTGCTTTATTCCCAATTCTCCGATAATAATTTTCTTTCATTTGTTTACCAGAAGTCTTATGTGAAAATTTTCTGTGCTAAAATTATTTCAAAGAAACTATCTTATAACGGTCTTCTCATATAAACAAGTAAATAGCAGTATAGTGTAGTATTTTGTATTGGTGGTATTAACTATTATCTATTTAAAAGTACTTGTCGGAATTTATGTGTTGTAAAAGGTCTTCTTGTCTAGACTTCAATGACCTCTTTACTGCACGCCTTACCATTCTTCTCGTCTGTCTCTTCTCCTTAGTTGCTGTAGTTGGACAGTAGCATTGCGGCTGTTCTGATTCTGTGCTCACAATGGCGTTACTTGTAGCTGCATCACCCAGACTATCATGTAAGCTGTCCACAAACAGATCAACAATTGCACCAATTAAATCCCCGAAACCTAAACTACTGGAAGAACCAGTATGAACTTCTTTGTTATCCGTAGAAGTCTCTCCAAAAATATCATCAAATAAATCCTCGAAAAAGTTAGATGACAGCAGTGTCCCTGAATCAGCAGAATTGCTACCTAGACCTGCTAAAAATGACATAAAGATATCATCTAATATAGAACTAATTGAGACGTGAGGGTTTTCAGTACCACTACTACTTGAGAATTCGGTTAAGATAAAGCCAAGAGTATCACCAACAATGCCCAAAATATCACCAATGAAGCTCCCTCCAGGTGAAGTGGAAGATGGTGAAGCACTATTTCCTTCAAAATGGAATAAGTCTTCTAAAATCATTTCAACAAAACTACTATTGTTGTTGGAAGTGTCGTAGGAATCATTAGAGCAGTTTTCAGTCAAGTCACTCGTATCATATACGCCATTTTCTGAATATGAAGTGCTATTTGAAGGACCAAATAATATGCTGAATAGATCACCAAAAAAAGAGCCACTGTTTGGGGAGGCGCTGGTAGGTGTATTTGTGTCGGTAGTATTTTGTGTTGAACTTGGACTAAGTGCTTCAAAGAAGAAATCAAGTAAGCCATCTAATATGGAGTCACTATTAGAGGAGGTTGTGGTAGAAGAAGAATTCTTGTATGTGGAAGTAAAATCAGCAGTATTCCCAAACAAACTGTTCAATACATCTTCCATCAGGGTGTTATTGTGGGAATGTGAGGAAGAAGACGAGGATGATGAAGTTGATGAGTTAGTTGGTGTACCAAAAAATTCATCAAATAAATCTGTTAAAAGGTTGCTTCCATTGCCACTACTGTTATTAGTATTTGTAGTTGAAGTATTGTTTTTGGGAGTTCCAAATAATTCATCTAACAATCCACCTGTAGCAGTTGGTCTTTCTTGGGTTTTCGTTTTTGTAGCGTTGTTAGCCTCCCCAAACAAACCCTCAAGTAAATCTGAAAACCCGTCTGTCGAAGTAGGGATAGCGCTTGGTTGAGTGAAAACATATTCACTGGGATTTCCCATTAAGTCACTCAAATATTTTGTATCTTGGGTAGATTTAGTTGCTTTTGTTATTTTCTTGCTACCATCAATAGATTTGTAAAAGGCAGTATTACTCCCTGTAGGCTTGGCTATTGTGGTTGGCTCATTCTCGCCCATATCTCCAAAAACTTCACTCAAAAGATCGTCAGTGCTGTCAGTAGTTGAAATATTATCAGTATCATCGACGGTTGAAACTTCTTGGTTCGAACTTTTCTTAGTTTTAGAATCATTCTTGCTTAAAAGTGTAGAGCTCGACGTGCTGGTAGTATCAAGTCCTAATAGACCATCAATTATTCCTCCAACTACCTGATTTGCCGTTGTTGGAGTTGCTTTTTCAGAACTAAAACCCCCCTCATTACTGGTTGTGTTATCATCAGAGCTCTTAATTGGGCCTGGTGATTTATTATCACGCTTATGCAATTCGTCCTCAGAAACCTTGGATACATACTTGGATATACTGGGATTATTCAAAATATTGTCCATTATTTTAGTTGTTTCCTTCTGATCAACTGTTTCAAGGATTTTGGTAATGTTGACTTTTTGAATAGCTGAAAAGACAAATTTCTTGGTTTTCTCGGATTCCATTACCTTCCTTGTGAATTCTCTAAGCTGGTTTGGATTGGTATTAAGCGCTTCTGCAAATCTCGATATAACATCCTGGTTACGTTTCGTTTTTTTACTAGAGACCGGTCTCTTTGCCCAGTTCATCACTCTCTGTTTTAATTCCGGATCTTTTAAAGACAAATTAAACACGCTCTCCATTACTTGAGAATCGTCTAACATATTGTACAAGGCTGCAACGTCAACTTGATTTGTTATGATCCCTGCACGTAATTCTTCATCCAACACTTGAAAAAAGGGAACCAAGCTCTGCAAATTTTCAGAGGCCAGCTCTGTATTTGTAATCGATTGCTTAGCAGATATTTCAATTCCTTCCAGCGCCTTATTTACTCTAGTAGTATCGGCTTTATGGTTGAGTGGAACCGCAGCTCCTGAAGCCACAGCTAAAACGAAAAAGTGAGAAAGTTTCATACCGAAATCGCTGTGAATTGGAGGTGCGAATTTACAAACAGATATTCCTCTGTATAAATATTGTCAAAGAAACACCTAAGCTTTTTTAAACTTATAGCGGATAATGACATTTTTGCATCCATTTGATATCCTTATTAAGTATCTTGAACAATACAAATCGATGATATTACCCGATTGGGAAATGTTCCAAAATTTGTTTCTCAAATCAGTAACATCTTTGACTATTATTACAAAACTTCTATTGAGAACAAATAAATGTGTTTTTAAAAAGTGAAGTTAATTTCCATTGTTGGTAATAAGCTTTTGCAGCCATGCACTAAATAGCTTGTTGATGCTCTTATGTTTTGGTTTTAATACTACTTAGCTCAAAAATATCAAAACGAAGCAACTATCTCGGTAAAGTCTTAAAAGAGCCTGTGTTATAAACTAAGATTGGCAATATTGTTACCACTGTTATTTTTGCTTAATTCAGTAATTAATCACAGTTTTTGGGTATCAAAACAGTGGTTTGCGCCAAAAACAAACAGGAATAAACCCGATTGGGTTATCTAAATTCAAATAATGGGTGCAAAACCTGAATTTTGGAAATCTCCAACGCTGTTGAAGAAATATTAGTGACTTTTATTGATTACCTAATTGTACATGTATTCATTAATAACTGTTATTATTCAAAAAAAGCTTCTTATTCCAGGACTACAATGTTAATCTTTAGAATAAATTAAAAGTTTCATAAATTATTTTACAATATCAATTTCAACATTGGAGATACTATCGTTTTTATTGTTACATTTAAACTAATAATCTTTGGTTTTATTTAGATATAAGCCAGATGGTTCTCTTTAACTTTAAAAAACTTTACTGTTGTAAGGCATACTAAAAATTCTAGTGTTATCTATTTTTTAAAAAGCGTGGGTAAAACTATCCTGTTTATTCTGATATGAAATTTTTTGAATACACCCTGTTAAATATATAAATAATTTTCAATTCCTATATTAGTACAAGAAATTAATAAAACGCTATATTATGCAAGTAATAATTTACAATGTTTAGGTTTTTCTCAAAATAAAATGAAGTTTCGCAATATCACTGTTCTGCAAACTATTTGAGAATTAACTCTTAACCAAGAGCAAGCAAAAGATTTATAAGGATATCTGCCAAATATGGAAAGACTGGTAAAAATATATGGTATAAATACTATCAATAGCCTTTTTTTTTTTGGAACAAAAGAATTGTGTTGCAGTTGGACTCTTAAAAGCTTAATATTAGGATTGCAAAAAAAGCCCCATATATATACCACTGCTGTGTTTATAAACCCAAAATTTTTGTAAAACAAGTATAATTTTAAGAGCATTTCAGGAGTGAAATGCTCTTGTAAGAGAAGGAACTAAAATATGGGGTTTTAGATTCTTGTATATGTTTTAGTATATACAATCTTAAAAACAAAAACTGTGATATTTGAAACATTGATAAATAATACATAGATTATTGCAATATATAATGATATATAATTATTGGCATTTTTTTATCATTATTTACAGGAGATATAAGACTATAAAGTCCCAGAATTTTAATTTCTAGTCAAACTTTTGAGCATAAACTGAACTAAGAATCTCTTAGCATTTATTTAGAAAAACAATGTTTCTAGTAAGTAAACAATACATCTATGTAATAATATACAGGATGATGTGATACACTTAATTCACCAGTGTCATGATATTAACTCACTATTTCCTCGATTTTATACAACCACACTTTGATGTTTCAAAGTCCAATTTACAGGGAATAATATCAAAAATTAAACAAAAAGAGTTTTAAGTGCCATAATGACATTTACTTGATGGATATATATAATAGAAATGTCTTATTTTGAATTTTCTTAAATTAATAGTGCAATAAACTGTTATTTAAAAGACCATTAAAATTAATAATGTTGTGATTTAAAATGTCAAATACCTTTAGCTACTATAAAATTTAAATATTTTTTTTAATCTCATTACTTCTTGAAATTGGGGGAAGACTTCAAAATTATGTGCACAATTAATAACTTTCTGGTAAATTTATAATAAGATATAAGCACTTTTACATCATGTTTGATGTGGTTGTTGATATATATTTTATTTCTTTATCTACGATTTATTTTTCCAAATTTTTATACATTAGTTTCACTTTTTCATCATCTTCTTCATCTTTATCCTCACTTTCACCCTCTTCTTTATACTCATTGAATCGGTTCTGCCAAATTTTATAAAGGTCGTGTGTTTTACCAAAATATTGTAATTGATTTATGAGCACAGTGATACGATGATGACATAAAGTGCAAAACCTACAGCAATGAGACCTTCTTTGGTACGATTAGTACGTCCACGTCGCCCAGAGCGTAACGTCGCACCTTTGTTGCCACCTCGTCAACTTTACCGTGCTATTCTTCGCGCTCACATTCACAAACTTCCGGCTGAACTTAGGCCACTCGGCGACCAATACGTAAAGGCAGAATTCCAGGCTCACAAAAAGACAGACAACCCATTACATATTGTAGGTTTCTTGACCCAGTGGCAAGACTATCTTCGTGAAATTGACGGTGGGTCATGGATGAATGGTAAATTGAGCCAGCTGGAGTTAGACAAGATGCTGCCTGAACAAGTCGGTCAGCTCTATGAATTAATGAAGGAAACCAAGAAAATAGGCCTAGAAGAAGAACCATGATAACAGTTAATAGCATCAGTATGCCTTATTTTCAAAAGACAAATCCATTGAATTAAATTGTCCAAAGTATATAGAAGTAATAATATATTACCTACAAGCCTTTGCCATAGTTGCCAGAGGCAAAAAAGTCCATAATTATCTTGACAATCTTCTCCAAAGCTTCCAACCAGTCTTTTAACTGCTTAGTGACACGCTCTTGATCGCTACCCAACTTTTCAAAAAAGTCCTTTCTGTAAGGGCAAGCCTTCATCGCCAATTTGAATACTGGCTTGATCAACATGCCATGGTATTGCGATAACGTCTTGGAATACGCGTCAGTAAATGTTTTGGTCAACTCACTGGACGGCGTATCAACCGTTTCACGCATAGCCTGAGCCGTAAACTCCAACCCACGCAGTAACCACAACAATCCTTGTGTGGCTGTCTTGTTCTTGGTGCCGGCCTCTGATAATACCAAATCCTGCAAAGTTCCTGCCTTGCTAGGGTCCTCCAACAATTTGGCTCTAATCTTGGCGATATTGCCTGTCATATCCTTTTGAACAATCGCAAACGCTGATGAGCCCAAGAGGTCAAATAACTTCACCAACGATTCCGAAGCCTCTAAAAAGCCAGCGGTATCAATCTTACCATCATTGATGTTAACATCAGTGAACGACTTGGTCATCTCGTCGAAGAATGTGGACATTTTTAGCGTATTGGTCTTGGATTTTACTTATATACTGGCCTTGTTAATGCAATGTATTTTTGTTGAACAAATTTTTTTAATTCAAACAGAAGTTTTCGTACAGTTAAGAAAATCGTTATAGTATATTACGTTATTTATATGATTACCATTCAATATTATCGGCCCATCTAACCTTTCTTTGTAAGCCTGTATGTCTTATGGGCGATTTTGCCTGTTGTATAGAGTCTGAGTCGTTTTCTGCTGGTTCTGGTGTCATTTTCTGGCTCATTTTGTCTTGTCGGTAGGTCTCAAACTGATTGGCGGTATAGAAACCAAAGTTAGAGGAGTGGTTCAGACTTTTTGGATTTTGGGCAGTCTCGTTCTGTTTTTTGTTATGTACCAATTTTATAATGGCCATTTTCAGCTGTTTGCAGCGCAGATCGTCATTTGTAGGTATTTGGACTACCTCATTAGTGTCCTCTGGGAGAGGAAAGTCTTCGCAATTGGAAGCATTGAGCTCAGTTCCGAAGCGTGTCGCGTCATTTATCAGTCCTGTCAGCGATTCAACGAGATATATCTTGTACTGTCTTTTAGGGTTATTTTTTATGGCGGGGCGCAAGGGAGCCATTGGTTGTCTGCGGTGAAGTGGTATACATATTCTCTTGGGCGATGGAGATGGGGATGATATATGCGGCAATGGGGATGATGGGGATGGAGATGATAATATGTTCTGCGTTTGTATTTGAACATTTGATTGAGGGTGGAATATTATTTCTTGTTGCGACAGCGATAATGATGACGATGGTATATGTTTTGGTTGTTTCACATCTCGTTTTACTGTAAAGTTCAAATCCACATTTGTGGCCAAGGGCTTGAGAACAGGTACAGATGACGAATTGTTTATGTTTCTGCGTATACCGCTTTTCGTTTGTCTATTAGTGTTTTTGCGCGACTTGCGAGGGTCTGGAAAGGGAATCACATTTTCCTTGTTATCACCCTTATTTCCATCTAAATACGCTCCCAACTGCGCGTCGAACCCGTCTTTCTGGTCCACATTATACCGGTTAAACCTATTCTTGTAAAATCGTGTGCGGAGCTGGTCATCAAGCTCAAAATCCTGGTCATTGCTATCCAAAGCTCTCATCATCTTGTCAACCTTGCTATTATCGAGTCTTTTTCCAGAAAAGAAACTGTCATCTTCGAAATCTAATCCAATAATGGACAGGCTGTTCTTCAAACTACGCATTTGATGAGTCACTTGGAAAAGCTCATTGATACATGGCAATAGAGGCATTGTTGGTGCTAATGAAACATTCTCTGTGTTGTGACGAATTGTTTTCTGCTGCTTTTTCACTGGGCTTAAATGATCTTCTAATAATCCATTCAAGTCCATATTATACTCTTCTGCATTGAAGGACACATCTTCTTCTACCAGAATGTTTTTGTCCATGATTTCTGTGCCACTCATTGTATATGATCTCAATAAGAACGGTTATTGATTTAATAGTGTATATATTTTACTGCTTCTTTATTTCCTTTTTTTTCTTATAGTGCTCTATATGTTTGTGCTTGTTTTATGAACGTGTGAAATACTGACTGTTTGTACTTTTATTCTGCTACTCCATCTGTGTTATCTCATCTGTCTCTGTGGTCGTTGTGCAAAATGTTAAAACTGTTTGTTTAGATTTTACCCAAAATAAGTATTTGGTATTATATGCAGGTAGGCAATTTATATAGAACCAAACTATTGGAATTACACGACAGTTTTGATGAGAACAAGAGAGCATGCCAGTAGTATAGTATTGGTTGAAGAGGTTTTTGTATATCTGTTGTTTTAGTTGGATATTCCAGTATAAAAATTGAAAAATTTAAAAGTGCAGTGCGGGTAGAGACTGATGAAGAGAGTTGGTCAAACAGGGTGCAAAAAAGTGCTATGAAGAGAATATTTAATATGACAATTTAATCAGATAGTTTATGATATTAGATACACAAAAGAGTGCAAAATAAGCGAAAGAATTGAAAACATCAAGATCAAAAAATTAGAGAAGGGAAATAATTATGTTAGATCCGTAGATGTGACAAAGAATAAAATTCGACGAGAAGAATTCTAAGCGATATACAACTAGAAATCTGGTTACACTACTTTTGGTGTTCGGTCTATATCTAGTGAGTAAGTTTATCGTTGTTGATTTTGGCGTGTAGTATGATTTGCAATGTATTAAAATTTTAGAATTACTATCAATACTACCTTGCTTAAGAATGCTACTTTTTTAAAAAAAACTACAACTATTAACTACTGCATTTATTACTACAATTACTAATATAGCACTATTCTTTATAAGCAAAAACTTGCAGATTCATAGCCAACCTAATTTATGATAAGTAATTATTTTGGATAGATATTTTTATACTTATATCACATCTATTCAAAAAAATTATATATCATGCTTAGTCTTATTCTTTTTTTCTCATTCTTTTTTTCTCGTTCTTTTTTTTCTCATTCTTTCTCTATATTGATCTCTCTATATACTAAATTTCTGTGTTATCTTTATTATACATTATATTACTCTTCCAACCTCTATTATTGTCAATATAACCACATCACTTCTTTTAGATATAGCGTAATATCTTAGTGCTCAATCACTTTCATTCTCGTTGAATTGAGCCTAGTGAACACACAATACAATTTTTTTCCAATTGCTATGTATTGCACTTTCTCCACTGTTATAATAAGGTTTGCACATTTTCTATAAACTGAATTAATTCTAATGCAACTTCATTTACATATTGATCTTAAAATACAACTTTTATCATTGTAACTATTTATTCACCACCAACTTCCTTTCTCATTTGAAAGTTGATAAGCATCCGACTATGTTGCACCTTCGCTAGCAGATCAAACAAAAGGTGCAATAGAAAGCCAATTATTAAAATTAGTTGCCACAGTTTCAAATTTTTGGCAAAAAAAAACTGTAAGGTTGAATATTTTTCTTCTCCCAAACCATATTAGATAAATATAAAAAAGGCGCAATGTCAAGATGGTCTAATCCTGTAGTTTAAGCCTACCAATTACTAGAATTTCATTGTTGTTTTATTATGCTTAGTTAAATTTTATACTTAGATGACATGATTTTTTATTGATTATAGTTATTTGGAGTATTAGGATGCCTGCTTTTATCGTTTCATTGTCAAACGTGGGATATTCCTAATATTTTAAGGTTTTACTCTCTTGAACTACTATTTTTATAATTTGAAAACTTTATAAACTCTATAGAGGTCCTTAAAGCCTTTGTGGATTGAATCATTCCGCTTTTGTTTGCGCTATTGTCAATTGACCAGTAAAGTTTTGAATTCTTTGTTTTTTGCTTTGGCCATTACCATATGTTCTTCCATTGTTCCCATGGGAACATACCCATGAGAATAACACCCCAACTTGGAAACTAATTGCCAGTGTATGCTTTGGTTATAAGTTTGGTGCTATCGCAAGAATGGGCTCATGTTGTTTAAAGCTTTTTCTCTGATAAGCTATACAAAAGTTACAGTCATAAATGTATCTCCATAAAATGAATCCATAAAAAACAATGTAAAAAATCATTTCAAATAGCATAAAAATTGGATTTCATGGACTGACATTTAAACATATATATCAACACCCAATAAATTGTACTGTGGCTCTTTCCATGCACTGATCCCTCCCAATACCTAAAACCTGCTCAATATCAAACTTTTCATGTAAAACATATTTCAAAGCAATTAATTCAGAGTTAGTCGATTTATTCTATCTTGAAACTTGAGATAAAGCAATAAAAACTATAATATTAAAAATGATTATATGGATTGATTTTAAATAATAGCATTTAGTAGATCGTTTTCTATTGTGCAAAATTGGATACTTCATTTTTGCAGTATTTGCTGTCTTAGTTATTATCAGAATATTATCAATGTGCAAGAAAATCTCATAGAAATTACCAAATCAAGTAGCTGAGTAAAAGTAAAGATCGATTTTAAAGCGAAGAATTCAAAAATTACGGTCTTTGTACGGAATAGTTTTTATTTCTGGTTTTTTTTGTTGCCAACCCGTGTAACCCTCGAGAAGACTTGATTCTGTTCCTTTAAAGCTATTCTTTCATTTCTAAAGATAATTAGCGCAAATTTATCTGAAATCAAAAAATAACATCCTTTATTTTAGCTTGTTTTTTGAATAGTGTAGTCTTTTACGACACAGGCTGTAAATTTTCTGTCATCGCTTTTAAAAATATTGTATTGTTTTAATTTTTAACTTCGTTGAGCAATTAGCCATTTGGCCAATAAACTTCAATGAGTAATTCAAATTCACTTTAACATTTACAAACTCAGCATTACAAAGTATACTTTATTCTGAATATACTGCTCAAGGTGTATAGTTGAAATTGATAAATGAAAATTCGTATTGAAATTTGCTCTATTTAAAAGCAAGTGTCCTCTAAAAGCATGTTCATAATTGATTTACGCTTAAAACTAGTTGTTGAAATTTTCAATTGGGGCTATGGAAATCTGTTTATTAAGAAATCAGCCTATATTTTTCTTATCAATAAGCACTTCTAAATAGTCTTTGGGCTTTAGTATGAAAATAGAATAGTGTTAAATTTAAGTGAAAGAGAGTTTTAAAATCACCTCTTAATCAATTTAAAGCTTAATATTATTCTCAAATCACTCTACTTGAATACAAAATCATTCTCTTGTTGAATAATAATTTGATTTGAATTTGTATATTTGAGACCGACTATAGAACATCTCACCTTGCTTACATATCAAGAAATATATTGACCAAATTATACTACACAGGATTTGTTGTCCAGTAAGATATCATATATTACACTTTGGAAGAACTATCATATATTAGCAACAAGATGATTTACCCGTCAAATAACGAAATTTCCCGTTTTTTCTGAACATATCTGAAAGTAGTATATACTACAGCATCATATACTTATTATATGATCTTATCAATTCATACAGTTACCCAAGGTAGTTGTAAACGATTACCATAAATACGAAGAATCTAATTTGTATTCAAGCCCATAGATTTGCACCTGTATTCATTCACTCATTTTGAATCATCCCATCTCTGCTAAGATTTAGAAGCATTTACAGAAATATAAAAAAACACGACTTCAAATCAACTACAACTATCTGTTCCAAACTCTTTTAAAATGACCAGTCATGAAATCCGTTCTTGTAATTATGTATAATAGGGTTTAGACGTAATAAAATTACCCAAATAAGCCACAAAATAGATATATTTTCATATCTCAAATTGAAAATATACATTTTCTGCTAATACTCGGGTTTGCCAAGTTCAATCAGGTGTTTAAACGTTCTTTGGTACTTTTTTGCATCCACAAGTCAATAGGTCAAAAAAAATCTAATTGAAATTAATCCGCAAGACCTTTTCTTCGCCATGAGACCACCACCAAATTCTTTAAATGAGCTCCTTTATAGGAAATTAATGGATTCCCCTGCTTTCCACAATTGGGTCCGTAGAGTGCATGCCAGAATTAATCGAATTCCATACGATGTACCTAACGCTCGTCCAGGAGATATGAAGAGTGTACCGCGAGATGAGTATATTCCAACAACTTGGCACAAAATTAATGCTTTTAAAACAATTTGGGTTGATGAACTTAAGCACTCATTTGGAATAAAAAGGCATTAGTGAGTTTAGTATCAGACTTAAATTTTGCTAAACAACTAGAAAAAGCCATTTGTTATACGATAGTGAACCTTTGGTACAACACATAAACATGACCAAAGCAATTTTGTTGCTGACCACTATAACTAATATTGTAGTTGTTCATTACGCTTAAAGGCTTGATTTGATTACGAGGAATTAATAGTCAACTGTGACATATGTTTGTTCTCATAGATTAAATTTTGACTCAAACTCTTGACATGCATTCAACTATCATAATGGGAATTCTTACAGATTAACTTGCCCATTAGTTTCTTCTAAGCTCTCTTAATATAAGAGTATACTTTTGAGAAATCAAACATTATTGAATTCTATTGTAAGGTATTAGGTTCAAATGCATAATCACTTTCGGCTGTTTATCTTACAATTTCAAAATGAGAACTCTGTTATTGAAATACTATAAATTACTATAAATTACGTACAAACTCTACTTGATCATTAATTTTCAGAACGGTTTTTGTTTTTTAACCTAAAAACCTGGTTGGGTTCCATCATGTTTTTACGGTTGGCAATAGAAACATTGCTCTTTGATGCAAGAATTACATCCATATTCAGGCCGAACTTGAAGTCATCTGCAATAACATCCTCGTGACACTTCCTGATGGTATAGGGTTCCAGATCATGTGTCAAAACCTTTCTCATCAGCCATGTTATAAGGTAAGGCCCAGTCAGGGTGACAATTGTAGTCTCGGTCGAGTTTAACCCTGTATTAAATCTAGCAGCAGTAAATTTTATTGGACCACCATATTTTTGAACATAGGCTGCATGCTCCGGCTTTATGGTGATTATTCTAGGGGTGGGTTTCTTGTCTGCATCAAAAGATTTTTGAAAACCTAATGCACCAGGGTTTCTTTGATCTTTGCCTATTCTAGTATCAATGAGAAGCAAATATGTTTTGCACGTAGCCAACACCCAGCGACCATGACGCGCTATATCAATCCCAGTTATATCCTCACCTAATGATGGCAATGCCGTTTTTGCATTAATTCCTAGCCTGTCGTAGAGTCGTATGTCACCGTTTTTGGATCCTAAAGCAACATAACCCTCGTCACTAGTAGCCAAAGCTGAAAACGCATTATTTTTTGTTTTGTAATGTTTGTATTGCCTGTCATCAATGAACTTGTTGTGTGGAAGGCGGGGATCAACTTTAAAGAGGCCATTAGAGTGTATAGCGGTCAATGTTTGCTCATCTGTGAGCTGAGAGTATTTTGTGGAAGGCGTGAAAGAAACCACTGGGTTCTCGCTATCCAATGACCATTCCTCGACAACCAGGCCTCTCTGTAAATCCAACAAGAAAAGGCTCGAGCTATCTTTAGCTGAGACCACCATATTTTGGTCACGCCTGTGTAACATTGCAAGCTCTGGCCTTATCTTTTTCCCATCAAAGCTGAGTTCCTTGATCGTTGTTTGGTACTTCAAACTGTTATTGTCGTCTGCAAAAACTCCCAAATTACTTCCCTTCACTGCATAAGTGCGACTTTGGGCTTTACCAACAGCCAAATTTGAATTGAATTCTGCCAAATTATCCCAGTTTTCCTTTTGAAGTTCCTGCTCGTACGAGTCTGAGGAGCCATAACTCTCGTCCGAATCGTTTTCCTGGTTTTCATGGAAATCGTCTTCAGGTTCTGAGTCCAGGTGTTCATTCAAAAGAGGCTCATCATCTATATCCATTTTTCCAAATGCCTCTGTGACATATGACCATTCTCCCTTGTCAATTGAAATTGAATCGCGCTGGTTGAGAACCAGATAAAATGATTGTACAAATTCTATTTGAAATTTCATAAAATCAGTTGAAGAATCAAAAATCAAGCAAAACGAGTATGGAGTAATCCTATCCTGAAACAGAGCAAAGTGGTTAAATTTGAAAGAGCGTTTTTCGATATCAAACACGGGTGCTATATTGTGTGATAATGTAGTTATGACACTTGGTTCTAAAAACAAAACATATTCGTACTTTGCCAACTTGACTAAGCTAATATTATTCCTCTTGAAGTCTTGAAATTGCCCGGTTGTAAAATTGTAGAGAGCAGAGGATACAGGCATTGTAAAGAGATATTCTCCCACGGGTTTCGGGGAATTTTCAATCGAGTCAAAGAAATCATCTAAATCTGAATCTGGGTCTGAGTCTGAACCGCTATTATCATCTGAGTCTGAGGGAACAAATAATGTTTTGGAACTATGGTCTTTACTAGTTTTTGGAGAAGAGAATCTGGTAACGGGGTTTGGGGAAATGTCGTTATTTTTTTGTTTTGACGGTGAATGATTACCTTTTTCATTTGCCAGAGTTTTGGTTATTTTTAAGATTTCGTTATTTGAAGAGCAGCTTTTAACATCGGGTTTGACTAATTCTTCGTTAGAACTTATTAGATTAAAATAAGCGCTTTTGAAAGATTCTAATTTTTCATATGATGAGCATTTCAATGCGTATTTCCTTTTATTATGGGTCCAAATAAAACCATCATCCGAAAAGGTTAATTTCAAATAAGGAAGCGCTTTGAAGTTCCATGAATCATCATTTTTATTGTATTCATTGTCAGACTCATCAAATTTATGATCTTTTACACGTTTTATAACGAGGCAGGAATCTCTTATCAACTCAGCCTTTGCATAATAACAAACACACTTTCGTGAATTCAGTTTTCCCAAAATGTATAGTTGGCCTTCTAGGGTGATAAAATGATTTTCATTCACTACATCACCTTTTACAACACTCATTTCAAGACAATATCAGTACTCAATGGGTGATTGATGATTATAGAGGACCCTTGAAGCGGTGGCAAATAACTTTAAAACAATATTTTAAAATCGTATTCGTGTATGAACCAGAAAATTGAATGTTTATTATGTAATCGAGAGATAAATTATAAGAAGAAAAGAAGAAAAGAAGAAAAAAACTACTCGGTTTTATTTGCTTGTCTCCAGTGGCCGTTATGATCCATTCTCTAAGATACGCTATCTCTTATAGTTTATAATTAGCATATCATCAAATTAACGTAGCACCGCAGTATCTAACATTTCGGATTTGGAATTATAGAGACCCTTGTTATTTACTGAAAGAAGAAAAAGAAAACCCCCAGAAGTACATGACTGTATGATTACGCATAACCCTCGAGGCGACCTATAGTATTACCCGGTTGCACCCGGTACACGAGGAGCTGACTGGCCCGATAAAAACAATTGTGACCATCTTAAATAAGGTGAGATGTAATTATACCGAGTAGTAGCGTTCTCGTTTCTCTTCGCATACCGTGCTGATTATAATTTAATTCCATATCAATAATCTTTCATATTATTATTTACTAAAGACAAACTCTAAAAACACATCAAATACAAAAACGTTAATCATAGCCATTGTAATTTATTACGTAGCGATGCATTGATTTTTGTTCAAAGATATGATTGCAAATGATGTCAGAACTAAAACTACTTTTCTTCGGAGCAATCTTACAAAAGACAAAACAGTCGAAGCCGAACATAAGCTTGGCTTTTCCTGTTTTTTTTTTCTTCGTTAAGTGACCATAATGAAATGTCATCAATATCCTTTCGGTAGAATTACTCTCATGATTTATTCTGTTTTAGTAACATCTTTTCTTCTTTCAACTCCGTCAAAGAATATGATTTTCGGCTAGCTTACTTTAATTTTAGTCGTTTCTTTAAATTTTTATTTCTTTAATTTCTCGTTTCTTTCGCTAAGATTGCTCCAATAATACAGGTCTATTGTATTTCTTCTTAGCGTTGCTCCATTTCTTTTACATTTCTAATCAAAAGTCCGACTCCGACTTATAAATAGCATAAACCCTCCTGTAAAAATCCCACTCTTGAATTATACTATCACACTTACAACTTAACAATGGACTATAACTACTGCGTACCTTCTTTCAGACTTGACGGCCAATTGGTCATTCTTACTGGTGGTTCTGGTGGTATGGCTACTGTCATGTCTAGAGCCTTGGTAGCCCAGGGTGCCCAAGTAGCTCTTGTTGACATGAGCATTGATAGAACTACTGTCGCCGCTAAAGAGGTCGAATTATGGGCTAAAGAAAATGGCGTTTCAGGAACTGTTTCTGTTTCGGCTTGGCTGTGTGATATTGGTGATGCATTGGCTGTTAACACCACATTCCAGGACTTGGCTGAATTCCACAAGTTAACCCCTACTGTTTTAATAAACACTGCTGGTTACTGCGAGAACTTCCCTGCTGAGGAATACCCAGCTCTTAACGCTGAGCGCATAATGAGAGTAAATGCCCTTGGCGCATTCTACGTTTCCCAGGCTTTTGCTAGACCCTTGATTGAAAAGAAAATGACTGGATCCTGCATCTTGATTGGTTCCATGCTGGGTAAGATTGTCAATGACCCTCAACCTCAATGTATGTACAATATGGCTAAGGCTGGTGTTATCCACTTGGGTAAAAGTCTTGCTTGTGAATGGGCTAAGTACGGAATTCGTGTCAACACCATCTCTCCAGGTTACATTTTGACTCCATTGACTAAGAACGTTGTGGCTGGTAACACTGAAATGAAGGAAAAGTGGGAAAAGAGTGTGCCTATGGGCAGAATGGCTGAACCTAATGAGTTTGTCGGTACCGTTCTTTACTTGGCCAGTAACTCTGCCAGTTCTTACACAACTGGTCACGATATGGTTGTCGATGGTGGATACACTTGCTGGTAATTTCAGAGTATGCGTCCTAAGGAAGGAAGATTTTTGTGGCAACTTATGAAACAATTATTTTAAGTTCCTAGTGAATTTAGAAGATCAACTGCGCCATTCAAATCTCGCCAGGGCTATTTTTTTAGAATGCCACAACTAAGTGTGGCCAGGTTATAGATTATAGAGAATAGTTTTGCATTCATTTAAAGCTAAATAACAAGTTACATTATGAAATTGCTTATAGGTTTTATTAACACCTTAATAAGAGTTATTTGGGAAGACTGGAGGTGTTTTAGGTGAAAAGTCGCTCTGTTAATGTCCTATTCAACAAATAGATGTGAACTGAAGTAGCCTTTGTATACTTTTAAAAGCTGCTAATAAATAAAATCTTAAGAAAATTGACAATTGGACAACTGAACTAGTCTCACAACAAGTTGGGTATAAAAAAAAATCTTGCCATAAAATAATAGTCATAGATACACTAGTTTACTTATTGCACTAAATGACTTTATATCTAAACTATTTATGGAAGTTGAAAACTGAATTCTTTTGTGTGTTTCATTGGTTTTTTGAGGTATGGATCTTTATTTGTACACCAGCACCTCATCTATTTTTATATAGTCGTATGTAAAACGCTATATTCGTATGAATTGAATTGGAATCTTATAGTAAATTAAGGGTTATGCAGACATTAGTATCGTTTTAAATTATGAAGTATTCTTTTGAGGTAGATTTTCACGAAAAGTTTTTTTAGTGCAAATTTCAATTGAGCACTGTTATTAGACTAACTAATAGGGTCATACTGTGATAATTATTATTCATTAAATGAACAGTGTATGTTAGGCAAAAAATATATAAAGAGATGGATACTATGAAAAAAACATAAACTTCTCTGCTTAGGGCATTGAACTTTATGAAGTTATAGCCTAGTATAAGATTACATGTAATTTTTAACTTTTTAGAAAGTATTTTAAAAAAATCTGGTATTCAGTATTAAAGAATTAAAGACGTTCATATATATAGCAACCTGATAACTTAACTGTTTTGAGAATAAAATAAATAGCGCTTACTTTGATAACAATATACAAGCCCTCGACAAATTAACTTACGGGCCGACAGTTTCAGCATTTACTAGATTTAATTCCCGTTGTTTGAAGTTAAAGATAAAGTTTAAAAAACGAAAGTTGGAACAATAACTTTGTTATTTTTTTAAATTACTTATAAAAATTCACATTAGTTAAAATCGACTAATATTTTCTCAAATATAAAACATCACATAAATTGAAATATTGATTTCTATGTTATACTTTCTTAAAATAATTTTATCAAAAATCTTTTCAAGATCTCTGCAAAAATTTCAATTTCTCCCCCTTCAACAAATCAAACTCTGCAGTACAAGTCACCGAATGTCCCGTGCTGAACCAGTCACTATTTTCTAGACTTACTTTTTGAACTTTCTGAACAAAAAATTTCAGCTCACTTATTCTTGTTCACAATAATATTTACAACCTGATCGATCAATAAAAACCCTGAATGTAAAACAACTAAAATCATTTCAGTTAACCTGATTCTGATTTTGTAACCATACAGGGCTACAGGCTATTTACAAAAGCGAATATTCTTTTGCATGGAAAAAGGAAAATGCGCAAACAAAGTTGCTGATGACCAAATAGCGATAAAACGAAGTTGCACTAAGAAATGGCAAGTTTAAGAATACCTAAAAAGAGTGAAACTTGTTGCGAGCAATCTAATGTCCAAAGTGATAAAAGATAAATAGGAACCACAGTAACTAATAATTCAACGCAATAGTGATGCATACTTAAGTAAATGCGTTGATTACTCTTTTTGTAGCAGGTTATGCAACAGTTTTGTAAAAAAAAAAGGTCGCGTAATACCCCCACTCACACCCTGTTGAAGCTCCACAATTTTTAATGTTGTAAAATTGCAACAATTTATGTAGTGATGATCAGGCCCCAAAAACTTGTAGTCAGTATGACTCTGAATACAATTCAACAATCTGCATTAGATAGATTGAGATTTGAATGAAATTTGGCATTCTGCTAATACTTGCATATCATCTCCTATTATTTAAATTGTTCATATGTAACTCTCACAAACATTATACCTTTGGTAATATCACCTTTATTTGCTAAAAAACGGACACTTTCATAATCAATTTTTACTCATGTGGTATTGAAACATCAGCTAACGCCCAATCATACACATACTAATGTAAGCATGCGAATATGAACACTTCCCAAATAGAATGGCTCGCTCGCATCCACTTATGGCCTCTCTTTCTCCTTAACGACTAAGGCTCTACAAGATTTATCAATAACAACAACAATTATGTAATGCACAGCATTTATCAAATAATCGCGCATCGCGTTGTGGCTACCGAGGTGTTTTGACGTGTAATACACGGCAAGTAAATTGGACTACAAAGTTTTGTAAATCACCACAGCACAATTGGTGCAAAAATAAAACACCATATCCTTGGCCTTTTTGCTATTCTTTACCATTTTCTAATCCCCTTTCTCACCAAACCGTATGACTATGCCTGCCTTATGTATGTAGAGTAAATCCACCCAGAGATAAAATACGGTATATTTTATTGATTGGACGGAATAACACTAGTACAGACATCAGTTCTTTAAATAGAACATCTCCTTCTCAAAATGGGCATACATGCACCTGATACGCGCAAACTGTCCCAGTACATCCATAATGTAAACAAAACACCCTAAGTAAACAAAACCTGATGCTAGAATTTCACTCATTCGCGTTTCTTTTGTGGTTTGTAGAGAAAATCTGCGGCCTTATAGAGAGCTTTAGCAAGCCAAACTGTAATTTTTGACTTTGTGCGATGAAGGGTTCCTAGGTTGCTTTGCAGTTTAGTCATACTCATTACTCGCAGATATGCTCTTGACAAGCATAGCTGAAAAGTATATAAAGGTGGACTCACCACCTTTCAAAAATTCTTCTTTTATTATCTCATCAGTTCATCCATTCGTTACTTTACTATGCAATTCTCCAAGGTTATCGTTCCCGCTGCTTTCGCCGCCGCTGTCTCTGCCAACGCCAACGTCACTGTCACCACTGACATCACTGTCACTGACTTCACCACCTACTGCCCTGAGCCCACTCACGTTGTTGTCAACAACAAGACCATCACCGTCACTGAGGCCACCACCTTGACCATCACCGGTCCTTGTGTTATCCCCACCACCTACGTTACCTCCGAGGAGCCCTCCGTTTCCACCGAAGCCCCCGCTGTCTCTTCTGCTGAGAACGCCGCTGGTAAGGTTGCCGTTGGTGCCTTCGCTGGTGTTGCCGCCGTTGCCGCTGCTATGTTCTAAGTTAGTTTACTATAATTAGAAATTTAATGGTAATAGTTGATCTATGGTTTTGAAGTTTAGTGAATAAGCTTTGTTCCGCGACTTTGTAGAATTTGGTTAGACTATAGTTTCGGGAACCAACGGCTCCGAAACTATAAAATTTCATCCTTGAGCCGAAAAAAGTTTTCTTCCAAAGATGGCCAACTTTCCTGATTGGGAAAGTATCGACGCTTTTATTTTGCGTAACTTGTTCCGCTGATTGTATCAAAATATATGCCTAATTGGGAACATCCTAAGTGAAAAAGATATAAAGCTATGAATTTTGGTAGTTGCTACGGCAAAGCCGGCAGTCTTCTATGAATGTGGGAATACAGCTTAGTGCAGTCTACAGCACATGATAACGTCATGTAATGTAAGTATACAATGTGGTTTTACAATTATTATTATGATACAAATACTTATCAATATGATTTATTGCTTTGGATAAATTCAAGCACAAGTCAAATCTTGATTTAATTGGCTTCCAATATGCTACAAAAGTGAAACTGCTGACTAACTAGTTCGATATTATAATTTCTAATAAATATTGTTCAAGACTTGAATTAACTTTTTAAATAGAGCTTTATGCTGGTTGGTATTACTATATTTGGATTAACACCATGTATATACATCTGTCATATTGGGTAATTGCTTGAAATTATGTGTGATTGTAGGATTTATCACTTCATGTGTTACTTGCCTATGTTTTGAATATAGACTTGTTAAGCATCTAAATGGTTGATGTAGAATCATAAAAAAATTCATATATGTTATATGATTATTAAGACGTAGATAGCTTTAGGATTTTTGCAGAGCTTAACAATATTTATTGTAATATTGTAAATGAAATTTTAGCAAATTTAATATTAGCCTGGTTTTCTTGAATTTAAGCTTACATACATTTAAACGTTAATTTATGTTAATATACATTTAAACGTTAATTTATGTTAATATACATTTAAACGTTTATTGCCAATTTGTTTTGAGGAATTCAGGTTCAACATTAATTTCCCTTCAAAATCAAGTTTCTGAAAGGTTTACCACCACTCTTGTCACTAATTTCGCTATTATTATTTTTCAAGGAGACCTGGTTGTAACATCCATCTGCACACTTTTACCTCCAGTGCTATTTATTTACTTTGTAGGTTTGATTTACAAAAAAAGTAGAAAGTTCTTATCTAAATATCAGACTCTCATCTTTATTATCTTCGATATGCATTTGCAATTTTATGTTACAATAAATGTTTTTATGACTTTTATCATCTATCGACCTATATTATATATCCAGCAACTCGCCTTACTTGAAATTCACATTGCTACCTTCCATTAACTTAAATCTAATATCCTTTTCAATCAATAATAACAATACTGAGTTTAGGATAATATGCTCATTTGTCAATTGTTATTATGTTCACAAATATTTTTTTCATAATATTCAACCAACGATTAGCAATATCTATTGATATTATCAAAGTAATTGATACAATGTATTTTATTGTATTTTTTATATAAAATTTATAAAATTTTACTTTCTCTAATTTTTTGTTTATTCCATCTGTCTCAATTACACCATCAATATGCCAATCTTATAATATATAGCATTAGCTTATCATCTTTTCACTCTTTGACTTCCATCACCCACAACATCTACGTCCACACCATAGATTAATATCACTTATTAATATTACATCTTGCATCATCTATTCCTATAAATTCTACTGCTCATTCCTCTGATAAAACAAAAGATACGCACTCTTGGTGCTCTCCTCAACGCCACTATCCAACACATCATTGAGCGATATCGACTTTATTTGTGTGTCATTAATACGCAACCACCCGTGCTGCGTTGCATGCACATCGCTGGTGTAGTGTCCCCCCTCGGCACTCGACCCATGGTGGTATACTACACCATAAAGAGTGTATAATGTACACTTTGTATCACCAGACGATATTGCTTCCTGTGGAATCTGCAATTCGTGCTGATAGGTGACCTTTTCCCTCAACTTTTCAATCCCAGCATCTTGCTCTTTTAAAAACAGAAACCGCTTGAGATGAATAATCAACACTGGCGGCAACTTGTCTATAAATGTCTGCTTCTTTATTGATACTTCCTTTTGCAGATCTTCCGTTTTGTAGCTTATTTTTTCAAGTTGGTTCATTTTGCAAAATGCCTCCTCAATAGTACTGCAATCTGAGATATCCAATTGAACATGGCGAAACGGGTCTAAAGTGATCAGCTTCTGGTATTGCAGCAGCAGCAGCAGCTTAGGGATAGTAAGCTCCAGGCGAAACTGGCCTCCAAAAATCATACCCATTGGGGTTGGCTCTATCTCAACAGTCCGCTTTACACTTATTTTTTTGGCTCCTCCAACCTCATTCCATTCGTTTTCAGAAGATGCAACAGGCGTTTGGACGCTCCCGTTGGCTGGTGACTTGTCTGTGTCATCCTGTGTTCTGCTGGTCTCATCATCATGTTTTATAATTTTCATTGCATGAATCACTTGGTTACTGAATTCTCTCAGTTCCTGTTCGCTTTTAATCAACGAATAGTGCTGAATTAAAGAATCCACACTACTCGAAGAGAGCTTGCGCATTGCTCCCAAAAACTCGTCGTTTAATCCTTCAATGTAATAACCCAAGAATTCTTCAGCATCTTCTTGTTGGCCCCATTTGAGGTGCTGAAACTTTTCATGCGAGATTAATGTCATATAGAACTTATCGGGTGACAATACACTTTTACGCTCAGCATCACTGGTCCCTATCTTAGTGACAAACCCATTGAAGAAGTTTATCGTGGCATCCAACAAGGGAGTTTCTGATACTTTGCTTAGTGTTGCAGCAGTTTTATCTGAGACTAACCGTAATAACCTATTGAGTGGCTCGCAATAGAGCAACACTTGTAATACCAGATTCATATAGCAAATGTTGCCGGTATTAGTTAAACCACGAGGTTCAATTTCAAATCGAGGTAATTGCGAGTTGAAAACAGAGTAATTAGCATCATACATGATCTTCAACAATAAAATACCTAATGGTTGAATTGATTCTGATTGAATGTTAAAGTCAGGAACACTTGTTTCGACCGTATTAAGAGAAGTCACACTAGTAATTTCACCATCATCGTTAGCTAGTTTAGATTTTCGAGGAACTTTTTTGACTGGGGCCGGGGCAGATGATTGTAAAATCGATGCCCAGTTGCTAGTTTGCGGCTTCTCTATCGGCTCTTCTAACACCTGTGTGTTATGCTCAGGGTACTTATATTCCACAGAGTTGGTATTGTGGTTTATAACCTGTATGGTACTGTTGCGAATGCTAACAGGTGTCAAAATACACACATTGCTTAAACGGTCGTACTTTTGACGACGCATAGTCTTGCGTTTTTCCTCGTTTCTGCTTTGACAGTCTATAAATTCCTGTAGTGAAGTATTGAACAAGTAGGGGTATGTAAATGGGGGAATGGTATTAATTGTATTAGGGTCGGTTTCACCAATTTGTAATGCAGTTTCTTCATTAGAGGGTTCATAATCATTTCGTGAATCTTTAGAGTCGTTAGTTGAGGATGGTAGGAATTTAGCGTCACCATCTGGGGATTTGGGGCATTTACCTTCGTAGGGCTTGGCCCCTATTGATACAGGAGACGCACTAGGGGTTCCGTCCAGTGCTGTTTGTCCCTTGGGGTCTTGGTGGACCTGTGTAAACAGTGTAGCGGGACTCAGAACCTTTGAATGATGGTGTGTTCTCTTCTTGTTCTTATTGCGTGGTACAAACGTGCCCAAGTTGGAACCACCTGTATTATTAATATGGGTAGGGCCGTTGGTGTATGGTGGTTGTGGAACAAAAAAAGGCGGTTGGTACCCTACTGCAACATCCTGGTATGGCATATAACCCATATACATAGCTTGTTGGTTCATAATGGGATAGGTGTAGGGAATATAAATCGGTTGCTGTTGGTGGTGAGGATTAGGTGGTTGTTGCGTGTAGTAATATTGATAAGGCTGGTGATGATGGTGTTGCTGTTGATGTTGCTGCTGTTGATGTGGATGCTGCTGGGGATATTGCAGTGGGTGCTGCAGACGATGTTGCAGCAGATGGTGTCCTCCTCCATGAGGGGGAAACTGGCTGAGATAAGGTTGATAATTAGGTGGCTGACTAGGCGAGAAGCTTGCCGCATCCCCACGGAAGCGACTGGGGCCTGTACTATTAGATGCAGATGGCGATGATGTAGACATGGGGGTAAGAATGGAAATCAAACTTATAAATGCAACATTAAAAAGTCAGCAAAACTGAACTGAAAAGCTAATCTATGTCAGAACTTCTGGGTAGTATTGGGAACTGTTCCTCTCAAGGAAACCTCTTACTTGATTGTAAATACTACTGTTTTGTCAACAATTGGTGGTGTTAGATATTACAATCAACTTCAAAGTAGCTCAAAAAAGCAGCGAAAGACTCGTTCTCGAACCACTGTTGTAAAATGCAAATAGAAGGGACGCTTTAATGGCGTTTTGACTAGAGCTATAAGGGCTTGTGTAGCTGATAAACCAAGAAGGTTTTAGTAATGTTGGTGGTAGCTGTTATTGCCATTTCACTCGCTGAACAAAAAAATTTTCGCTGTGAAGTTTGCGTTACGTAATTTGCTAAATTGAAAACACCACCAGATGCTAACGATATGGTTAAAGATCATCATTTCATTTTTCAGATACCACAATGTGGGTAGTTGGGGTTGGATTGTACAATGCAATAAGTAAAGAGAGAATGTGTTTGCAAACTGGAAGTGAATTGGGAAGTTTTGATGGACACAGTGAAAGAATGCGGCCGACTAACGATTTTGCACCCATTAATGGTGGTTTGGGGTGGTAAAATTGGGTATAAAGTGGATGATTTTGCAAGGGTGGTATTATTTCATCTGGAGGTGAGGTGTTAACTGGGATTGTAGTTGTATATGAAGTTATAGCTTTATTATTGGGTACCTTTTCATTTATATGTAAACCCTTACCAATAATTGAATATCTTTTATTTGTAACTTTTTCATTAATTGGTAGTTTATCATTCATCGGTGACTTTTTATTTAATAGCGATTTCTTATCCACCAATGCCTCTTCAGCTATTGATGCATTGTCACCCATTGGTAAATTTTCACTCATTGATACGTTTTCACTCATTGGTACATTTTCACTCCTCGGTACATTTTCACCTATTGGTACATCCCCACCCATTGATGTATTTTTACTTGTAACTAACTTCTCATTCATTAGTAAATACTTTTTTTGATATTCATCACAATTACAATACCAATTTTTTAAATCAACAAATTGAGAGGTGTATTCAGCATTGGTTATTGTTCGCTTTGCTGGAATTGGTTGTGGTGAAAACATCGGCTGCCCATTAATAATTTGCCAACCAATGCCCAGAAGTAATTGGTTCACTTCAGAATGTGGAGATGCTAACGGATTAAGAGTGACTGGATGGTTGCAAATTAACTCCACAAATTCAGAGTTATTCTCAAATGGATTAACAAAGTTGCACTCTGGTGGCACAACAAGTTCAAAACCATTTGCCACAATGTTAATAGCATGCACATAAACATTTCCATATAGCATCGCCAACATAGTGGCTTTGTTGGAATTGACATTTACTATGCTTGGATGAGAAAGCTGTTCTTGATCGTGAGGTACTGAATTGGCCATTAAGAATTCTATTCCTGGTGCATTAACCTTTACCAATGCTTCAAATGGATTTTCTAGGGTTATTAAATTTGTTAAAAGGTCTGGCAAAAGAAGAAGAGGAAGTTCTTTTTGGAAAAGATCAAAAGAGGTGATATCGTGTAAATTCTCATGGGATATATCATTTGAATTGGTATGATGAGATGTGTGATTTGATTTAAGCTCATTTGACTCGTTTTCGCATTGTATAATCTTATCTTTGACAACACTATCCATAACATCATCATTAATATCAATACTTTTTGATATATTTTTTATACCGTCATCACTTATTCTTTTGTTCAAGTCATTAAAACGCTTAATCCCCTTTCCTGAATAAATATCATAATTATCAATTTCTTCCAAACCTAAGCATGTCTTGTTTAGTGCATTGCCATTAAGTACCTTGTTGTTCAGCTTAGTATCCATTGGTCCATCCTTTTCATTGTCTTCCAGAGCCAAATCTTGATATAAATCGATGTTTTTTATCGGTTCTTCCTTCAAATCAACACCATTAACCCTTTCTGTTTCTAAAACATCATTGTCTACCAAACTCTCTCTCATTCTAACTTTATCTCTATTTTCCTTATTACAACCATCACGATAGTCTGGCACCAAATCTACCGAAGTCATAATTGCATCTTCTCTTAGTACAATACCAAGCAAACCGCTACAATACCCTTGGTTTAAACTCTCTTTACTATTATTCATAGTGCCAGTGGATCACAGCTCCATGAGATGGGCCCGATTAAAGAATACAAACCTCTTTTTTGAAGTGAAGCAAAGATGGAAAAATACAAAACCAGAGGCTTTCATCTCGAGTAATCAACGACTCGCTCCAGCGACGACAAAGACTACAATGAAGCCAGCTGACTGGATAAAGGCACTTCCCGAAGAGCTCCAAAAAGATGTATGGTCTTTAATTGAGCGCGATAGCAAGTCTATTGACATTATGAATAGGATGTATGAGTTTTTCACTACATCCCGTGGTTTAGGTAGTACTAAAGAAGAGGGAGTAGTGAAGAAACGGAAACTTGAAAAAGAATCAGCGCCTACAGTTGGAACGCAAACTGGCATGGTTAGACTCAGCGAGCCTATTGATCCTCAAACTGTCATTTTCGAGATTCCGCAGGTTTCATTTCAAAGTCCGCTTCGTAAAAAGCTCAATTTAACATTTCATTTGGTAGAAAATAACGGTGTACCAGAACCCGTGCTTTCAATAGTGAATGCTGCAAACCAGATTGCGGAACTTTCGCTAATTAACTTGAAAGAAGCGGTTAAATTGAGTTTATTTTCTCCAATTCTCGGTAACTCTACTAACTCACAGAAGAAGAGTGTGGTTCTATTGTGTTTGTGGATCAAAGAGGAATATATTGATGAGACATACTCTTCGAATTCTCGCGATCCAGTTATTTGCCAGCTCAACTTAGATCTCATTAAGAAGCAAATGGTTCGATTAGGAAAACTACCAGCTAATGCTGAACAGCAACTTGCTTCAGAGGAACAAGTAGCAAGCAACGAATTGGCCCTTAATAGTATCCAGGAAAAGATAATTGACTACTTCCAGCGTCAGTTTAGACTTTGTGGCATTGATTTGGTCAATTGTTTGCCATGCTGCAACAACACAATGCCGCTTAATTCGGATACAGCAGTATCTATTCACAATGAAAAGGGAGAGAATGTTTTCATAGTGGTAGAAGCTCATAAGGGTGCTAAAGATGGGTCTCTTATATTTCTTGCAATTCCGGGTCAGCCTGCTTTTATCATTTATGGCTTCAAGAAGCCCATTTTACTCTTTGAAGTGCTGCGAATCAAACATATCCAATATAGCAACATCACAAGGCTTACTTTTAGTGTTTTATTGACGGCGTCTGGTGATAAGCTGGAAGAGCGTACTATTGAATTTAGCATGATTGATCAAAAGTACTTCCCCGTAATTGACGAGTTTGTTAAATTGCACAACATCAATGATGATTCATACAACGAAGGATTGCGTGAGAAAAAAGCTGCTGCTGAAAATGAGACTATATCAGCGACCATTGAGAATACTAATACTTCGACGGCAAACTTAATTGGTAATATTCAAGATGACGATGAAGATGAAGAAGAAGACGGCAGTTATCATGAAGGTGACGATGATGATGGGGATGAAGGAAGTGAAGTTGATGAAGAGTTTGATAGTGAGGAGGGTGATAGCATCGAAGAAGAACAGGAATCCTCTGAGAACGAACAAGAGCAGGAAGACGGAGGAAGGCAACTGCAAGAAACACAACAATCAGAGCAACATCAATTGCAAGACTCTGAGAATGACGGGGTGTTTAATAAAGGTAAAGAAGTAGAAGAGATTGTTACATAGAGCCCATCCTAGAACTCTTGTGGTACTATTTCAATGATGCATTACTGTTTTGTTTTCAAACACACATATGTAAATGTATGTAACTAACTAGGGGTGAAAAAAGCATGTATACACATGCGAGTGTATTATACATAGACAGCTTGTCGGCACTACTTGTAACCAGCACCGAATTTGTCCATCAATGAGAAGAAAATGCCCTTGTTATAAGCTGTGCGTCTGTGTTCTGGCATTTCTTCAAACTCATGGAAAGCATCCTTGCGTGCTCTCTGCTCACGTAATACCGCCAAACGTCTATCTAATAATTCTCTGTTACTAGTAACATACGAATCACCAATGACATATCCACCGACAAACAACCCACCAGACAAGATGTAGCCTGGAACACGGTCCCAAGAGCGCGGGTAATTTTTGCCGATAAGCTGGACCTGCAAGCGTCTAGCTGCGAAGCCCATAAGGGCACTGAAAAGGTAACCAGAAGCAACAGGCATTATTTATAATGATATCAATCGATACTACTACCCTTCAATGACCGTTTTTCTCAATCGTTTTCATTGGTTTGTCGCTGATTCCCATTTCACGTATTTATATACAGGATTGTACAATTTGCAACAAAAAAAAGTTTTTCTATAGATACTTATTTCTATGAGTGGCCTCCTGAAAAGTTATACAATAAGTGCATTATAAAAACCGAATAACAGGGATTTTTTAATCGGTTTCATATACGCAGAATATGATATTGAAGTTTTTAAAACCTCAGCTAATTACAGAATTTTATTGGTTGCTTTAGGTTTTTTACGTGATTTTTTGATGGTGATACCAGTAGTTTATGTACAAAAGGCATTCTAAAAAGCTCTAATATTGGCTTATGAAAATGGGAAATGAAGTAAAAGATTTCAATGATAATAGGGAAGACATTAATCTAAATGGATGCGAAGGTTTGTAAAATATTGAAGTTGTGCCTAAGTTCAAGCTTAACAAGCATCTTAATAACAATAAAGTTAATGATTTAGTAAAGTATATATTACTAGATCAACAAAACAGTTGTATTTTTTTTTAAATATGTACAATCAATGAAGTTTGGAATCTTTAGTAAAATAGTCTCCAAGGGTAATAGTACAACTTATTAGTTACAGAAAATTTTGAGCTTTTCAATAATTTACAATACAGTAATATAAGAATTTTATTTGTGTTGGTTGTCAGTTTCTGATAATAAGAAAGTTTTCAATACTTAATAAATATTGGTTTTGTGTTATTACTGTGTTGCTGTAATGTTTTTATTGCCTTTATATATTATCGATTTTATTGACGTTATATTTACAGGTTCTTTTAGTAGTGCAATAATTCTATCCTGGTTGCATTTGCGAACTCATTTACCACTTTTAGTTTACCCTTATATAATTGCATTGCTTTCTGATATCACCAATCAACTGAACAAGTATACCTTTACAACTGGAGTTATGAGGTTGGAGTCAAGTTTGAGTTGCTAATTACAAGTTCTCTATTAAAATTAATAAATACCAAGGTATTTGTGGGTGAAAAAATAAAACCTTTAGGTAACAGGCAAACAATAATAGAATATATCAAACTTGATTATTTAAATATTAGCGATTAACAAGCTCAGGTCAATGATCAGAAATTGAATGATAATATTTTTTGTTTCTTTGAATAACTAACCTATTCTACTTGATTAACAGATGCTACATTGATATACCAGACCCATCAAAGTGTTGAAAAACTTGCCAATCATAAAAATCTTCAAAATGTAAATTAAATTAGCAATTCTACTAGCATGTTTGCAAAATCACAGTTGAATATTAAGGCAGTTTTTATCCCAATAATATTCACACTAAATGTACATAAAGTAGTTAGTGATTTTTAATTGAAAATTCTGTATAGGCTGGCATTTTCCAAAATTGGAGAACCCTGGTACATGCTAGTTTTACATTAAAACTGAAACCATTTCTATAGCCCTTACAAAGATTTTTCACAAGCGTCATTTAAAAGCACAACAACTTTGTTTAACAAGTCCTTCAACATTATTTACATCAGGCTTAAACAAATTAGTATTTTCAATATTACATGCAGCTTGTATACATGTTAATTCATTCTAATTTACGAAGGTGTTTAATTTAATCTAAAAACCATTTGGCCAGTTCCAATCTTCGGAATTGTTTTATTTCTTAAATAGGAATTTTCACCTGTAGAATCATACTTTTATAGCTTCTATAATTTCCAAAGGTATTTAGTTCTTTGCAACAATTTACTCACCCTTTTAATGTTTTGGGATCACGAAAATTTAATATCCTTATTTTTCGCTTACAACAGATTTGCTAACAAAGCTTTGTTAGATTTAAGCAGTATATTCTGTAAAACACAAACACAAGTAGCAAATACTGGGGTATAAATACCCTCCAATTTTTTCTATAACTAATTTCAAATTTACTAACACTATTTTTCTTCACCAACAGTCATAGTTCAGAGGGTAGGCTCGCATTCCTAAATATTTTGGTGAGAATCCCGTACAGATTTAGAAGTTTAGTACAATACCAGATGTCCAGAGATTTTGTGATATATTGATTTTATTACTATATTTTTCAGGTCACAAAGGTTAAAACAAAACTTAAGTAAGAAGCTGGGTGGTTACTGTCCCCAAAGAGAAAACCAAAAAAATGCTACCCCAGTTGAAAACTCAAGAAGTAACCTGGGACATATGTAGAAAATTTATTTAGGTCAGATTATGCGCGTCCAGTTCTTAACACTAACGCATGGTCTTTTGTTAGAATCAAATGCACGAATCTGGTTTTGGGCATAAATTGATGTTTTTATGTCTGTGATCGAAGTATTGTTTTATTCAAATCCGGAGGGTTGGTAGCAAGACTAATAAGATGATTTGTATATTGACGCTGTAACTACTAAGAAATTTAATCTAATGCGATTCTGATATGAGTTGAGGAGATGTACACTTTAAAGTGATTAGGACACGATATATTATCATTTAATTTTCCAATCCCAATTTTGATTTTAGCTTTAAATTGCTACAACAGAAGAGAAGTATTCATTCATAAGAAGTCAATAGTTATAATCGTTTCATTTCTATGCTGGTTTGCTTTTAATTTTTTCCTAACTTCAAAATATACTCTATTAATATTCGAGAATACCAAACATTATATTCAACATTGAAGTTGGCAAAAATTCCACAATTTAGGTAATTAATACTAGTGTAGTATAAGTTAGTAATATATTCAGTAAATCATTTTTTACGAAACCCATTATATAATTTATACTATATTATACTCAAAGTGCTAGTATAGTACTCTTTTATTAAAAAAGATGTTTTCAAATATTTTCATATAGATATATATATTAAGGATGATATATAACCAATCATTCGGATTTAGCTTGTCATCAATAGAAATAAAAAGCATCAATTGTTTTTTTATTCTCACCTTAATAACTGTTGCAAGTTATGAGAACCAAAAGATGAGAAGGCTTTTTAAGAAACCTGATGTTTATTTAAAATGAGAATATCAGACTGTCTTTATAAGAGATGATAGTTTTTAAAATACTAAAAGTCAATTTATATAAATTCGATTATATATTAATATGATGATATTTGGAATATTATATTTCAAGGGTTCATTTTTTATAAAACGATTTGAAGCGTGTTTTATTTATAGCGAGCAATTCAAGGCTCCAATTCATATGGCTAATTGCCAAATTGATCAAGGTATATTATAGTTCAAAAGCCATACTGTCGAAAGAATGTTGAAAGTAAAACGTATAATTAAGATGATACTGTTTGCTCTTATACATAAAACTCCTCTTGACCTTACCATTACTGATACTTAATTCTTTTAAACTATATTAATAAAATTAAATCTTTTTTAATCGGAAGAATTTAACAACGTT
This sequence comes from Wickerhamia fluorescens, assembly GCA_001599155.1. Lineage (NCBI taxonomy): Eukaryota > Fungi > Ascomycota > Pichiomycetes > Serinales > Debaryomycetaceae > Wickerhamia > Wickerhamia fluorescens. The sequence continues at coordinate 50,768 of BCGE01000001.1, read as the reverse complement.
GAGTACTTTTTAATAAAAGATCTGGCTTAAATCAACATGCAGACCAAGTAAATCTTGACAAGAAATCAAAAGAATCAAAAGAATAAATTTGCAATGCTTTTTAATTTTCGTCTTGAAACTTTTTCTTTCGGTTTCCTATTATCACTATAACATGCACTTTGCTAGCTTATTAAACGTATTCTATATATTATTTTAGTGTTTTGTTATATGTTACGTAAGTTATTATATAATGTATTTTATTACTTTACTTGCAACAATTTCAATCGTCTCCACAAAATTACATTCATCCATGTAGTCACTAATGTCTGAAATCAACTTCTTCAAAGGGCATCCGAATCGTGAATTACTCCCACAGTCGGATATCGCTGATGCTTATAAATATGTATTACTGGATGACAAGAATTATTCATTATTTGATGGTGATGTGAAAAATCAACATCCATTGACGTATGGCACCGACCCGGGAAACTTGGAAACTCGCAATACTATAGCTCGGTGGAACAATAAGGTTTTTGAAACAGATGCTTCTAAACCACAGAATATCAATCTTACGGGAGGTGCTTCTTATGGTGTGGCCAACATTCTCTTGTCTACCACCAATCGCCATACCACCAAGCGTGTGTTTGTGGTCTCGCCGACATATTTCTTAATAAACACGGTTTTTATCGATGCAGATTTGGATGACCGTGTAAGCGCTGTATGTGAGACTCCTGGGCAAGAGTACGAAGTCGACGTTTTAGACTTGGAGCGTCAATTAAAACAATACAGCCCAGGCTCAACCGTTGATACTAATCCAGAGCATAAATACTACACTTTTGTTATGTATATGGTTCCTACTTACTCCAATCCAGGTGGATTATCATATTCAGAGCATACACGCAAAAAGTTAATTGACTTGGCTCGTATGTACGACATGTTACTTATAAGTGATGATGTGTACGAGCTCTTGGACTATAGAGGGCAAAATCAAGTTCTAGAACCACCGTTAAAGCGCCTCAACTATTTGGACTCTTTTACCATTCTGCCTGATGAAAAATTCGGTCACACAGTTTCTAATGCTACCTTTTCCAAGATCATTGCACCCGGTCTTCGTACTGGATGGCAAGAATGTGCCACAGAACGCTTGGCAACTCAATTGGCTACAAGCGGATGCAACAAATCGGGAGGGACACCAGCGCAGCTAAATAGTATTGTTATTCAGCACATGCTTGAAACTGGAAAGGTTGAAAAAATCATTGAACGGTTTCGCTCTGTTTACGGGAAACGCGCAAGCACACTCAAACAGTGTGCCAAGCAATACTTACCAAAATGCGCAACCGTTTATGGTGGTGATGGCGGTTACTTTCTATGGATCAGCATTGATGATGAGAGTATAAATCACGAAAAAATTGTGGCAATATTATACCAACGGTACAAGGTTATACTCGCTGGTGGAGAGCATTTTGAAGTTAAAGGAAACCAACAAGGATTGGGACGCAATTGTGTTCGTGTTTGCATCAGTTATTTAAATGAGAAACAAATAGAAGAAGGTTTCAAGTTTTGGGGCCAAGTTTTAAGAGAAACATATCCTCATCTATATAAATAAACACAAGAGAATTCCAACTAAATAGTTTGAATTCATGCCTATTTTCTGGTTAGTTAAATGCCAATAAACATTACTTTCACATAGCCTGAATTCTATGTCAGCGTAGATCTTGGTGTAAACTTTTTTGTCTTCTCATGGATATCGATAAAGGCGAAGTTTTCTCATCACTAAGTATCAGGCTAAGTGTATAAATGAATTTACATACTTATTCAAAGATAATAAAATACATTGTGATAAGTTCAAGAAAAAAATTTCCACTCGTTTTAAGCTAACAAAATACATGTTCGTGTTACCCGGACACAATACTACTACTAAGGGCTAGGGTAACGAACATGAGTTGAATTGACAGTATAATGTAAGAACTGAATTATTACCAAACGGCTTTAATTATCCAACAAGTATATGTTTTTACTGTGCGGTAACGCTCTTTTTTTTATTTTCTTGTAAAGAAACTTAGCTAATTATTAACTGCTAATTGCAGTAGAATGCTAATCTAATATTTTTAATTGAGAAGCAGTTTTGTATTTAAAATAACTAGTAGGGATATTGAACTACACTATAAAATATCTTTAATGACCGAAAAGCTAGTTTTTTAAAAAGTAGAGTCACAAATGTTTGCGAAATTAGAAAAGAGATACTTGAACCTATTAACCAAGGTAGATGCAACTATTACTAAGGGGCGGTATATATACAAGTTTAACTTTTTAAAAAGATATTTTGCCAAATTAAAATACACATTTAATACATATAAAGATATTTATTTAGCCAAACCAATTTTATTGGCTTTTTATGAATAATATATCGACATATCATTATTATTTCCAATATTAGAACACTTAAATTTGTAATTTAATCAAATTATACTTATTCTTTGTTTAAAACAAAGGGATGATTTTCTTAATGAGCAACCAAATATATATGGGAGATTAACTATACATCACTTGGTTGAATATAGTTGTTTATTTAAAATAAATTTAAATACGCATATGAAAACAGTTTGTCAACTGTAGTTTAGATGTAACTAGTTGATACTTGAAATACCATTTGAAATACAAGCAAAATTTCATACATCACAATAACAACAAATTTTTAAATATTCAAGTGGACTGGCTCAGCTGTAATTGCCTAAATAAAATAATTTGATTCACAAAATTTCAATATAGTACTATCCAAAGTTGAATTGAAAATATTGCAGGTTCTACAATAGTGTTAGTGCTATAATTTTAGATCAAAATTCGCTTGCTGTTTGGCGGCTATCACTAATCAAAAAAAGTATGACTTTTACCATATAATGTAATTCTTTAGTATTGTTTTCTGATATCCACAGATTCAAACATAATAAAATTTAAGCAATTGAGCATGTAGTAATTGATATTATTAACTTTTTCAATCAAAAGTCAAAGCAGTCCAGAAAGTTTTTTTCATCACCACTTAAGAGATCATGATTTTTTTAGAATAGACCACAACAGTTGTTTGTTTTGCTCAATACATAGAAAAATCCAAAACGCATACTTCTTGAAGTCACCAACATAGCAAAAATCTAACTTTAAAAAACATTTATTCTTCAAAAGTCAAAGAGTGAAGTTTTGAATGTAATATGTCCATCTTTATTATTACAAATAACCTTCATCATAAATCAATATTCTCAGTCAAATTATGTGAATGTACTGTTGCCCTTGAAATAAGAATTTGAAAGAATCGAGTTTTTAAAATATATTGCTTCAATTTTGTAAGTTCAAGACAGCTATAATTTCTTAATGGAGAAATGTTGAATTATTTTGCCAATAAAAATGTAATAACTGTCTAGCGCGAAGACGAATATTAAAAACTTATTTGCTTATTCTTAAAATTCAAAAAAAAGTATTACAATATTGATGTGAGCGATTAATAAGGCACTTATTTTTTTGAAGCACAAAGGAAATTTTAGAAGGACTAAAAGCAGATGCAAAATACAAACCATAGATTTTGCAATCAAGATTAATGAAAAGCAGTAAAGACGTAATTGACTTCAAATATGTACTAGAACCAGTGACTTGCTATTGAGTGTATTAAATTCTGCTCAAATCTTCAAAAAAGTACATTTTTGGTAACTAATATACGATATACTCAATTTATGAGAAATAAAGTAACCTAAAACAGGGTTAATAAACTCGGTATTTGGAAGGCCTTCATCTTAATATACGTTTAGCACGTTGGCGCGCCAGCGCTAGTTTTGTAGAGGCACTGTCCACCTCGGTATTAAATTGATCCAACATGTCATTTTGTTCCAAAACTTCTGTATTGATAGCCTCACCAATTTGGCGTTGACGCTGTATAAGTTTGCGCAACTGCTCTACCTGTATATCTTGATCTTGGTGTATTTGTACTTGCAGTTGAAGCAACTCACGGTTAGATAAAGGCATTGTTGATGCTGTTTCAGCAGGCGTAGCTCCTAAAACACGGCGTTTGCTTTCTGGGTTCATATTGCTTGCATTGGACCTACCTGACTGTTCCCAACGCAGGATGTCTTCCAAATCTCTCTCCATTTTACTAGTCCATTCTAAGCGTTTTTCTCGGTCCAGTGCTCCCTTTTGATCTAAAGCAGCAATCAAGCGATTTAGACAAGGAGTATATACCAGATTGATCTTTTCGCGTAGCGCGATTCGTTCACCCACTGAAGAGGGTTCTTTATTTGCTACTACCGCCAGGCGCAATGCGCGCCATATACCCATCCAATTATCATTATCCACCTCATCACTCAATCCATAAGATTCTTGCCCTTGTCTTAAAGCTTTGCTACTAAAACGAAATGCCTGCGGTAATTGTAAAAACTTATTAACCACTTCGCTATTGTTTATCAGAGTGTCATGAACCACACAATTCAAAAAGTGCGCTAACGCTGGTCTTCTATTATTTGCAATAGTTTCAGCTCTCATCCATATTATCTGTTTTGCTGGTAATTGGTAAGGAAAGTCTTTTTTACGGATGCCCAATTCAGAGCTTAAAGATGAGACTAGCGCCTCAAATTCGGAATATCTTCGACAAACAGAATGGTGTCTTAAGGGAAGTATGACATGTATCTCATAATAGAATATGCCTGTTGGATCAGCACTTACTTTAGGTATAGATACCAATTCTTCCATGTAAATCGGTTGACTATTCCCAACTATCTTTTAGCGACGTTTAATAATTTATTATTGATGATCGGAATTTAAATCTGAGACCTACTTTAGTCACGTGTTATTCTCGAAATTTCGCCTTAGATTTCCCAACTGGCGATAAGACTACGTTAGAATATGATATTATATAATGTGAACATTAGTATAATTAAACAAGACTCTTTAGTGGATGGCAATAAATTGCTTATTAAATTTATAACTTGGTTTATTTGTTTTCATATCATGACTTTCTGTATTTTACAAGAAATGGTAATTATAATGATACGAAAAAGACGATTGAATGCATACCTGGATATGTGAAGATTAATGAATTTTATAATTGTGGTTGGCTTTCTTATTATACAATTTTGTAAAATTAGTTTTAAAATCAAATCACTTCAACTTTAAAAAGCATCTACTATAAAAGTTGAAATATTTGACTGCTCGATTTTTACTAGTTAAAATGATTGGAAGCATATACTTTAACTGTTTAGAAACCATGGTTAAATATTATTTGATGTTTCTTTAAATTAACGTAGAGTTTTTACTCATTATGTAGCGATAAATGATTGCGGCATGTTTTCTGATGTGAATGTATAGAAGAAGTAAAGAATGTTGTAGACTACTTTTTAGTACCAGAAAAAGACATAGGATGGCATGAAAAAACTCAACATACTCTAAAGTCATTCAAGACAATACTTTTAATGGCAATAATCACTTGAATTGATTTTTTTTATTACTATTAAAAAAAGGTTCAGTTGCAATCACCCAAAAAGTTGACTATAATAAACCAAAGTTCGCTGGCAAACTATTTCTATTTAACAACATATACCTTTTATCGCTTCTAAAAATACGGCAATCGTAATTCAAGATCAGTAGATACTGCTGGTTCATATCATTCACCAAAAGTCACCATGAAGAATTACTACATTAATATCATCAAGTTAAATACATAAATCATACTGTATACCTACTTAAATAGATTTTTTTTATATTAAAATACATGTTTACTTCTGATCACAACAGCTCTTGTCTAAAAAGAAGACAGCCTCAAGTGTTTGAAATTCTTAGTTTTTGAATATTGCTTTCAACAATTTCTCAAATCAAGCACTTTGTATTTAGTAACAATCAGTTCAGTAATTTCAAAATGTAAATTATTGTTTGCTGTGATAGTTTGTTTTTTTTACCATCAGAAACCATACCTCATTGTCCTTTTGTATTATAGTATATCATATTATATTGTAGTTAATTTAAAACCAGCACCAAACATGGTTCTACCTTTTTATTATATCATATCAAATATCGCTCTTCTAGATCTATTTCATAAACCGAATCATATAATTTATCAAATCCGATTAAACTGATACTAAAGTGTGACTTTGGCGTGACCATAGCTAAGATCCTATTTTGCTATCATGTGCTCATACTTTTCCATACCCGGAAATGAATATACCTTATTAGAATACTACAATTGCTACTATAATGAAGTCTAGAAAACAATAATCTCAAAGAAAGTCCTTTATAATGAGCCAACAGGAAGAAGTGGCTGAAGATGAACATATCACGGTCAATGAAGAAAATAGTGCTATTGTACCTGTTACAAAGAACAAAAGTCCAAGTCCTGAAGCTAGGTCGATTAATGAAGTAGCAAGACCACAAGATGAAACAGCACCATTGCTTCAACATCAAGGTGGTAAATTTTTAGATCCAGATGATCCAAGAGTCCTGCCTTTAAGACTATACTGGATTCGGGTGCTAAAAGTAGTGATTTTCGGATTGATTATGTTTAATGGTGCATTGCTGCTAATCTTTTTGCTATCAGACTTTATCGCAATTCCTGGGTTTGGAAGCCGTGGGCAGTCATTCTTAGAGTTAGATTTGGCACTTATATGTCTCTTGACAAACCTATTAACAGGTTGGAGGTTTGCAGTGCCAGTATATTATGAACGGGTTTTGGGGTATGTTTCAGCCGTATTTATGGCTATTGATTTGATAATTGTACTTTCAGTGCCACCGGTAACTCATCTGTTGGGGATTCAGGGAACAATGCTTTTAGGATGGACTATGATGAATATTTTGATCAATTGTTTTGTTGATTTGTGGGTTGAACGCGCTAGAATTGTTCAAGAAATACGTTTAACTGGACGGATTGAAAAGCGACGTCTGGTTATAGAACTTTTTATTATGAGTGCAAAGACATTTTGCAAATTGATTATGTTGTGGGTTGTGTCATGTATCAGTATCACACTTTGGTTACAAGCATTTGATGCTCATGAACGGCCATGGGGTGAAATGATACCGGTTTCCAATGATCTGTTTCTGGTTCATCTTGCCTGTTTTGGAGACGTTCACAACTCAACAGCCAAACAACCCATAGTGCTTGTTGAAGGTGGTCAACGAACTTCAAGTGAGGAATTTCAAGAATGGATTGAGGAATTACACCACCTCAACAAAATTGAACGCTATTGCATATGGGACAGACCGGGCTATGGTTTTTCTGAAAGTGCTCCTCTGCCAATATCTATGAGCATTATTAACGACTATTTAATAGAAGCACTACGTAAAAAGGAAATTGAAGGACCCTTTTCACTTGTTGGTTTTGATATCGGCGGTTTATATGCTCGCATATTTGCTGCACGCCACCCAGAAAAGGTTCACTCATTACTACTTGTGGACAGTTGGCATCAAGACTTACTCAAAGAGTTCCCCTTCAGTGGTACAAATCGCAAAAACGAGAAACGCTCTGTATTTCGTCACATCTTCGAATTGATGGACACCCGTGCCGGCCTCCATCTATGGTTCCGTGGCTTAGCACTGCCACTTGGTCTCACCCAAATTTCTCACTGGTTTTTGCATCCTAAACGATACAGCTCCAAGAGCCGCATATTTGGTCGCGACATGTACTACCAATCTCGTTACATTCGTGCTCGTCTCCAGGAACAGGTCACATCCCTGATTTTATCCTACAATGAAATTGAGTCTGCCGTATTACATGATACGCCCGTTAGTGTTATTCTGTCAGACTTTATGATAAAAAACTCGCTTAACTGGGGGAAATGGCAGCGAGAACTCACTCGTCTTAGTAGTCGGACTATTGAATGGATAATTGCTGAAGGTAGCAGTCATTTTATTTGGAAAAGTATTCGCGGTAAGGAACAGCTACAACAATTACTCTTACGTTTGGTAAGTGAAAAGACCAATTATTAATATATATAACATAGTATTTAGTTTAATAGTGTTGGTTCATCTTATCGACTAATTCATGATGCAGGACATTTGTTCAAACAAAATTGTGCGAAGAAATCGCCTTAGCCAGCACCAGAACGAGAATAAAGCGAAGTAGCGCTACACGCCATAGATATCAATATCGTACTTTATACAACTGCTCAGGAGTCTGGTTTAAGCTCACAGCCGTATTACAGTAAAAACCATCTTCATAAAGTACTACTGAAAGTATCAGTTTAATCTATACTGCTTGCGCGCCACCTGACTTCTAAACCAACTCCCTCCTGCTAGTTGCATTCTAATCCGCCTATTTGTTGTGCTGCTCTACTTTGATTGTGATTACAGAGCAGCTTGTCATGGTGGATAATATATCAAAAGATACACCAGAGCCGTCTATAGACTCATCTTGTGTAACAAGTAGTAAAAGACAAACTACTTCTCCACCACAACTGCCACCTTTGAGAGTTACACTGCTGAATTCTCACAGTCATCTGTCGAATAACGTACCACAGGCAGCAGTTAAGACAAGTTTTCTGGCAAAAAGTGGTGCTCAAGAAGGTCTCTCGATGCCAGCTCCATCTGCTGCATCTGCAACATCAATACTACCTTCAACACCTGGACCCCAAACCACAAATGTCCGCCGGTCGTCGTTTGGTCTCAACTTTTTAAGCTCTTTGACAAATTCCATTCGTCCCAACAGTACTACCCAAGCAGCGTCTAATTTCCTTCCTATGCAAAATCTGCACTCGCCAGTGGTACTGGGGGCTGTTGGCCCAGCTGCATCTTCCTCAGAGCATATTTTTATGTCTAATAGCCCTACAATTGCTAATTTGGGCGCCTATAACCTCTCAAACTCGTCAAATGATGAAGTTGCGGCTGGGGAACTGGCTTTTTTACAACGCTCTCATGCTTTTACTGCCCCAGCTACTGTGCGTAATCGGCAATCACCTCCTCACCAAGAAAATGCTTTGACTACTACGATTTCATCTCAATCAGCTGCCAGTAATGGCAATGCTGCCGATTCAAGTCCACAAAACACGGAAACACAGCCGAAAAGTATAAGTGAGAATCACCTGCAAAGTGCGGTAAGTGAAGTAATGGTAGTGATACCTGAGACAGAAACACGAGCCACCCCTCTTGTTGAGGAGGAAGAAGAGGGAGAAGATAGGAACAATGGTATGGATAGGGATGGTTGCTATTCTGTTCGTCTCACACCTTTAATTGATCATTCTTCTTCTGCATCAGGTCTTTACTTTTCCCCGGTAATTCGCAAAATCAAACCTCTCGCTAACATTTCGGTTGGCCGGTACACTGAAAAGAATAAAGCAGCTGCGCATGCTCCGCAGGGATCTTCCGCTCCAGTTGTGTTTAAAAGTAAGGTTGTCTCTCGGGTTCATGCTATGTTTCAGTGTAACCCGGATGGGCAATGGTTTCTTAAGGATTGTAAATCATCATCTGGGACATTTCTCAATCATATTAGGCTCTCGCCAGCCTCACAGGAATCTACATTAATGCCATTAATAGACGGTGATATAATTCAGTTAGGCATGGATTATCGAGGGGGCACAGAAGAGGCATATCGATGTGTCAAAATGCGATGCGAGTTTAATAAAAGCTGGCAGCGGAAAGTCAATCAGTTTAATTTGGAAATACACAAAAAGTTAAAAAACTTGCAAATAAGTGGTGATGATGGGAATACTAATCCCAATGCAGCTGATCATACTGTTACTGATCCAATTACTGGTACATCTACGGCGATGAATGATTTGGCAGAATGTGCTATATGCTTGATGAAAATTGAGCCTGCGCAGGCCTTATTTATTAGCCCTTGCTCACATGCATGGCACTATAAATGTATACGCCCAATTATTATTAAGAGCTATCCACAATTTTACTGCCCAAATTGTCGTACTATGTGTGACTTGGAAACGGATCTTGATGAGGATGACTAGTACCTAACTCAGAAACTAAACGCTTTTGGTTTATATACAGCTAATTCAGTATTGATCATGCAAATACTAGGTATTGATATAAATTGATGAATTCGATAATCTATTGCATAATATATCTGCATTTCTGGTCATCAATACTGAATGAACTTGCTGGATTAATCAGTGTAGATTAATGATTGCTTGGCACTTAAGGGCACACTTTTTTAGCCTACTTCATACGTTGAAGGAAGAAGTTGATTTTTGCCACATCCTTCACTTCTTCTTCTTCTATCAGTGAATAGCCCCTGAAGGGCCAAGTTTACGTCCCTACGCAATAATGAAGATGCGGCTAATGGGCCTAGCATAGCTAAGGCAATGCTAACTTGTTTCTTCTTTTCGAAAATTGTATTCTAATATAAAGCTTTTTTAAGTCTAATGAAAAAAAATTGTTACTAAGATTGTAAAATGAGCCTTTCTTTTAAATCTACTAGCAAATTCAACTGGAACCTTAAGGCGTTAAACGTTCTTTAATTAATTAGAAAAAACTTTATGCACCGTGAATTATATTTGATGAGTTACAAAAGCAGTATCAAAGTGTTACAGAAGCATTTTAAAATAATATACTAAAATAAAAAAATTTACAATAATAGTATTTTTTAAAAATAAAACATTCAATAATGAACGCTCTATATAGCTTCAAGCGATAATTTCGCAATTAGAATTAATAGAAAATTGATTTGAAATATAAAGTCTTTATCAATCAATAAAAGGCGTTTATATATATATATATATGCAGTTTATTTATAAGCCCTTCATGATCCAATTATTTTGGATTTCTTATGAAAGGTAATTTGAAACTTCACTGAAATCAGAAAACATTTACTAAAGACAAGCTATTATTCATTTAAGAATGAAATCAATCACAATACAATAACACCCAAAGCAAATAAGATTACTTTTTAGTTTATCTTTAATTATCTTAAGCAGCAAAAAATTAATTGGTTTTTATTAATTTTAGATATTTGAAGACCCAGATAAACTGCTTCTAGGTAATTTAAAATATTCAAATCGTGCATAGCAATTAGATTTAAAAGAGCTCTCGTATCATATTCTACAGTGGAGCTTAAAGAAACATAAGATTATCTAGAAATCGAAAAATGGCTTTTCTATTAGTTGCCAGTATCTTTTTTGAGCTCAAGAATTCTAATATATGATAGTTATTGAAATAAAAGAGGTCTAAGTAAAAATTCTTGCTAAACATTTCTATTGGTCATGCACTTTTGTGTCAACAAGGCTATTGAAGATAGTTGGTCGATGACACATCGATTATCTAATACAAATGCTCTGGTACGAATTTCAATTTTCCCCACAAAATCATTGATGGCGCTTCAACCACCATTATGACCAATGTTTTCAACCTTTGATTTACCTACATTTAATACTATTTCAAGCTCATCTAGATCGCTTAATTCTGGAAGAGTATCTAGGGGAATACGTCATGTAGGACAGCGATCAAAAACTGGGTGTTTAACTTGCCGTCAACGCAAAAAGAAGTGCGATGAGATGAGACCTGTGTGCAATTTTTGCTCTAAACGTGGGCTAGTATGTGATTGGGAGATTAAGGTATTTGATAAGAATAAGATGAAGAAGCTGGGTACTCTAAAATGTTCAACTGTAAAAACATTGGCCCCTAGAGCGGCAACACCAAAGATATCATTGGATGCGCTAAATGAATGGACAATAGGTTTGTGTGGGGAGTTGAATGTGCCACGGCTCGACATATTTGATAATAATTTAGTAAGAGAGCAAGTTCTGAGCCCTCTGTCACAGTTTTTTCCAACAATTCTTGCATCGCCATCATCAACATTCAATCTTTTTCTTGACGACCTGGGATTACTTTATTTAAACTATTTCGAAAATAATGTGGCGAATTTGTTATCTATCAGTCCCAGGTCATCAAACTATTTTTTAAATACATTTTTCACCATCGCAATTACTGACGAATCTTTGCTGAATGCACTTGCGGCATGGGGAGCGTTGTTTTACTGGGGAAACACAAACATAGAGCTAACCAATTTTTACATCAACAAAGCAAGAATGCTTCTCAACAAAAATCCAGCAAATCGCTACGACTATTTAATAAAATTCTGTTTTTATTTAGTTGATTTGGGGGTTCAGGTATGTTCAGGAGATACAAAAAATTGGTATACTATTTTCAACCAGTGTACAAAATTGCTTCGAGATTATGGGGGCGTAACAAAATTCATTCAAGACTTTGACTACTCAAATGATAGCAAGTTTTTGGTTGCGAATTTTCAATACCACGATATCATGTCTCTGGAAACATTAGAACGCGGAACAAGATGTTCCATGGACAATTACAACAATTTATTTGTTGTGGACCGTATTTTGGAATCAGGTGATTATGGTATAGACCCTTATCAAGGATGCAGTCAACCTATATTTTTATTGCTTGGTGAGATAATGAATACATACGTCCATCTCAAGGAAGAAACTAAAGAAATCAACGAACAATTGACTAATTATAAAGAAGAAGAAAAATCTCGATTAGAACAATTGCGTATGGCTCACTTTAAAAAGATTGATGAAGCATATGGTAGCTTATCTGGCAAAATCGAAAAATGCCTACCCATTAACTCACAATTGATGCAGCTAGAACTGAGTTCTGAACGTCAAATGCATCAAACTCTTTTCGAATTGTACCGCATTATCTGCAAGGTGTATGCTCTGCTTTATATAAAGCAGACTCAGCCAAAGTCTAGCGAAATACAGAACCTATTATTACAATCGTTTGATATAATCTCAAAATTAATTGAAACACGTATGATAAGTTGCTTAAACATGCCATTATTAATTTGTGGAATATCATGCTGTAATAATTTTGACCGTATTACTGTGGACAAAATGTTTGAGACAGTATATTCTCGTTATAAAGTGGGTAATGTCAAACGGGTTTGGGATATAGTTAAAGAATCGTGGTTACGGAACTCAAGCGGCAATATGTGTGTTGATTGGCTTGATATATGTAATGACTTTGGTTGGAAACTCTCAATTTGCTAAGAGCACTCTTACATCTACTTTTTAAAAAATGAAACACCATGCTCAAAGGTACTAAATCACAAAATATCATTATCAACCAACTTACATCATAAACAAGTGAGATTATTGAAAATGAAATTTAAAATATAATAAGCTTTATGTTAAATGCAAATTGGGTGTTGCAACAATTAATTTGTGCATTCTCATAATACGCTGAAAAGAAAGGCTATGATGGAAAGGGTGGTAAATCTGAATACCAATTTTATAAATGATATTAGTTTTCTTTTCAGAATTCGTTGATATTGCCCTTTATTAGTGAGCATCCAGAACCCAAATCTTTATACATTGAAAAAGTGCTGGCATGTAACTTAGTGTCTCATAAAATATCGATTTTACGAAGTAGGGCCAATCAAAAACAAATTATTAAGGTGCTGTGCCATACCAATAAAATAATATAAGAGTGTTTTAATGGATATTTTAATATCGAGTTTGCGTTTAATGCTATTTGTAGAATAATTAGAAGAATAGTGTGTTTTTTCTTTTTCACTTTACTTGGAATTGTTTCTACTATCGTACAAACTTTGATGTAGCCCGGTGTGATGCCAAATTGGATTTTCAAGTCTATCCGATTTTGGATATCATTAGAAAATGCAACATGAGTGATCAACAAAACTCAAATTTTTAATTTTCATTCTGCTAAGAATGTTTAACAAAGTAACATCTGAATTTTATTTCTTTCTGTGTATTATTACATTGGTTTGAATATCAATTTAAACTTTGCTATAGTTTTTTTCTTAAAACTTTTTATGAATTTATTAAAATTTTTATATGTTTTTTTTATACATTTTATCAAGAGATTCTTAATAATTTACGATCATCAGTTATACTCGACATTCAAGGCTGAACGCAAGCTGTCTTTTTTGTCAACAAAATCACCTAAAAAATCAAAGGTTTTACTTAAGCATATATGACGACTTTCTACTAAAATTTGCGGTGTGGATCCTTTTAATTTATTTATATTTTTCCCAGATATAAACATTTTCAAAATAATTCATTGAAAAAAGTAAAAAAAATGATTCCGCCCAGGATCGAACTGGGGACGTTCTGCGTGTTAAGCAGATGCCATAACCAACTAGACCACGCAACCATTTGATATTGGGCAAATATCAATATAAAAATAAACCATGATTTATAAAATATTATTGGTTACAATCAAATAGTTTTGTAATTATTATTGTACGGCTCATAAAGAACAAAAGATTTTTGAGGCCCAAGTATCCTAAAATGTCAATCATGCCAAGAAATTTATATTTTTGGTTAGTAAAATATGGAAACGAAGACAAATACTGAATATAAGAATAATTTACCATTGAAAAGTATATATTACTTCATAAGCATGTGGGATGTGCATTTACAATGCTATAATATAGGCATCACTCTGATGGGTAATAAAAGATTACACCTATTCATCACCTAGAAATAGTAATGTTTTCTAGGAACATAAATGTATAAATTCCTGATGTGAACTAATTTATCTTGCTTTTATTGGAGGTTTTTCAATACTGAGTCTAAAATTTTCAAATTAAAGCAGTCTATGCTATAATATGCATTTTATTGTATTAAAAAAACCAATATAAACTTATTCTTCGAAATTTTACCCTCGCAAAAACATACACTAATTAAGTTAATTTTTTTTTCGTTTAATCAAGTTAACTGATAATGGCAAACTTTAGAAATATCTATTTGATGTATATATTAATGCTATTAAATTGGCTAAAACTTTTTATTTGAGGAGGGGGGGGGGACAACTTTGAATTTCTGGAAAAAAGCTATTTTAAAAATTAATGGGCTTGATTGAAATTGAATTTTGTTTACTCTATGATATTGAAAATTAGGTTCAAAATAGTTAAAGATATTTCAATAATATTAAGATAAAGCAGTTAACCTCATATATAAATTTCCGATATGGTGTAACGGCTAGCACAGTTCGCTCTCACCGAGCAGACCCGGGTTCGACTCCCGGTATCGGAGGACTAATTTTTTTAAGCTTAGAAGTTTTAGTTCTTAACCAATATAGATCACTACCCTCAAATAGCCAAAAATGTATTACAACCAATTAAATTCCAATTACGGTACAATTTAAAATTAGATTTTTCAATAGTAGAGTTTTTTTATTTAATTTTCAAAATATACTTACTCCTAACCCATGTACCGAGTTGATGGTTTTATTTAGTATATGACAAATTAAGTAGCGCTTAGGAAACAAGTAATAAGTTAGTAAACAGTATGAATTAGTCTTCAAAACTCTTCATCCGTTTTATGAGAAGTATATAGAGCTGATATGCTAGAACTTTTTTTTAACTCTATAGTTTTGAGGAACAATTAATAACTTTAGAGGTACAATAGTTTGAAACAGGTGATATAAGTATTGACCATGCTTTTTCAATCTACAGACTATATTATTGCAATAATTACTTGAATTACTTTCGAAAACAAAAGGAAGATAGTACTAAAAGCAGGCAATATTTGAAAAAAAATGATTCCGCCCAGGATCGAACTGGGGACGTTCTGCGTGTTAAGCAGATGCCATAACCAACTAGACCACGCAACCATTTTATATTCAGATGAAATTCATAAAACTATAAGTACCAATAAAAAACTTACTAACAAAATAAATTTGTATAAATAAGCCAAGATGTAATTAGATTTTTTAATTTCTATTTACAATAAAGCTACATTTGAAAGAGTTTTATAAGAATTAGTAACATCACTTTGCCTCTCAGGGCTACTTGAAGTATTTCTTCAGGCTTATTATTCAAGAAAAACATCCAAATATATTTTTTGGTTTTGCAAACTCTTGTCACAAAAATACCAGAAACAGGCCTGCCAACCTATTATGATAATAGGTATTTTACCACGGCCAAATTTAAACAAGCTCTTTTGTTATATTAAAGAACAAATAATTCTTTATTTGTAGACATTGAAATGTGTGCTTTCATTCGAGTTAATCATCTCCAAGACTAATAAGAGAGATACAACAAATATAGAGTGGCTATAAACCATTTATAATTTATTTAGAGTTAATTTTACAGTTATTTATTCAATGGAATTATACTCTGTTCTATTCAAAACAATTACCACTTTTACACAATTTCAAGATCTCCATATCTGCTTTAGAAGAATGCCATAATTTATAATTGAAATATCATCTTTAAAACATCTGATAATGACATATCAATAATAAGCTATATAACCATCCAAACTGAACCGCTTATCATCGAGATTAATACTGTTGCAGTCAAAACGGATGCTCCAATTCGATCTTTTGTCTTAATGATTAGCTCCAGTTGATTTGTATGGATTTCAATATTTAAACCGGCTGATGGATTGCTACGATTTGTACCACCAGTACTGGCTGTAAGTACATCTTTTTCTTTCTTTAACAATAAGGATAAAACCACTTCTAAAGCCAGACTTTGTTCTCCCAATCCCTTTTCTGAATCCCATTTATTAATTGTCCAATCTAAACCGCAAAAGTCTCCTGAACTTCCACCAGAACACAGTTGTGCTGCACCTTTCGCACTTGCTTCAAGTAATGGACGAATCTTATTGTATGTCGAAGGTACTAATTTAGATGTCAAACCAAGACACCGTGCAAAAAGCAGACGAAAAGACCGTTGATCTTGATTACACAGTTTACGCAATTCACAAGAAACCTCTCTCATTATTTGGTTTTGAAAGAATATTGACAGTCCATTTAGAATTTCGTCCACTCGTTTTAACCATTTTTCATCTTTGGTATAATCATACATATATGCGGCACCGGCCAAAAATACACCATATGTATACAGCCAGCGGATTCTGGTATATATTGAGCAATTATTGTCTATCTTAGTTCCGTCATTGATGTAAAATAATTTATCATTAGTGAGGTTAAAGAGCTTTGCATCCCACATCCATTCCCATACCTTCTCTGCAGTTTTAACGTATTCTTGGTTATTTGTATAGCGTGCCAATCTGGCTGATATATGAAATAAACATCCATTGGAAATCAGATTTTTGTATGTATAGCCATTATTGAAATTGAAAATCTGCCATCTTAGACCACCATTGCAAGTTGACTTGTCCCATCGCGAATTCATAGTATTATATACTGCCTGAACCAACTCTAGCCACGAGTGGTGCTTGGGCTCAGTGAAGTTTCGTTCCACAGCTTGAATTAATGCCATCCCCCAAACTCCCTGATCATCATTACCCTCCAGTAGCACTTGACTCTGAGGCATGTAATCAAAATTATCACCAGCTTGTGAGTACATAGCCGTAGAAAGCACGTTTTTAAGAGTTTCGTTTTGTGGATCACAGAAGGTATAGTAATCAATCAAACCACCAAATACTCCACCAGCATGCCACCAATAATATGGTGGCATAAAAACTCCAACTTTTCCTCCCCTGAACAAGTCATAATAACTCCATATATTGTCTTGTATAGTTTTGGCTGTTGCACAAATGCTCTTTTTATCATTCACGTCCACAGTAAGAGCAAGTATTGGACTCAAAATTATGAAGAGATTAATCAACATCATGATATTTGATTAAGTGGTAATCAAGTAGTGAACTGTTGGGAACAAATATTCCTTACTTTCAATAATTAAGGTTTTTACGTCTCCACCAGAAATGTTCGAATTTGGAATTAATATCATCAATTTAATGAGCTAATGAAAGCCCAAGTAATTTCACATAGCCTTACAGCTGTATGCGTTTTAAGAGTTATAGGGCAGGTATGGAATGAATAAATACATTTTGCAGCCAAGTTCTGTTGCTCAAAACCGTCAGTGTATATTCGTGTTCAAAAGTACACCATCTAAAAAACGATTTGGTGTTGGAATTAATTTACAAACGTACTACCGTTGATTTGTTTAAAGCATTGCAGATGTACAAATTACTTCAAATTTATGTGTTGGCAGAGCAAAATTTTATTTAAAGCCTCTATTTTCCTCGAATTACTTATGTTATGCTCCCTTTTTTCACCCATATGGTTAATTAAAAAAGTAACATTTCTGACAAAATAGTTATATGCTACATCAATTTTTTTCCACACTTTTCATTTGTATTTAGTCCTTTGGTTTAGGCAGGAACCAACTTTGAAAACTGTTTGATTACAATCAAGTAATTTGTTTTTATTATAGTTAATACAGCCTACTATAGATAACTAAAACTGAAAAAGTGATCATCAAAACTTTTCGTTTAACAAAAGATATGGCTCATTATTTAAAAAACCAATAGAAAAATGTAGAATGGAATAACGTTAAAGTAGATTGTATATTGTATACAAAACGGGGTTTAAGGAAATTATGTAAATCAATATATACTGGCATTCATACTAGCTCAAAAGTAAAGCCAAAAAATTGCTTTTGAATGATGACTTTCTAATATCATAAATCAAAAGCAAAAAAGATAAGCAAATAGTAATAGTGACAGAGGCATTTATAAAAAAGTGTATTTATGAAAAATCAATATTTGAGGTGTCTGTGATGGCTTTAGAAGTAAGCCCAGATTAAAATATTGTATTTTCATAAAAAAATTATATAAGAGTGCGTTGTAGAATGATCGTCACATTATAATATTTTACCAAATGAACCTTTTCAATTTTATCAAAAATTCTACTTGGTGGAATAAGAAAAGTCTTGCATGCAAATATTTTAAGTATTTTTTATTTAAGTAGGCCAACTATCTATATTTTACATCCTATATTAAAATTATGGGCAAAGGACAATACATTAACAATGATCTTACTTATTTGAAAATTGGCATGAAAAGTATTATATACTTGAGCTAAATTTTAGTAATTATATAAGATCATTTAATCTATCATCTTTGTGGTAAAATGTAACACTCTTCAAGATATTTTGTTTAGTTTAATATTGTTGTAACTCAAGGTATAATAAAACATTTTATGTTTTGAAATAACGTATTTCTTAACTAGGTAATGATATAGATAATAAATTTGAGCAACAAACTGAAGTTATATTTTAAAGCAATAATAATCAACCTCAAAAGGCTTTTAGCTTTTTGAAATAGCACTAGGAGATTTTGAACTTTTTAGAAGTTGCAAAAATAGGTGCTAATAATTGAAGTTTCATAATTGAAATTCATCAGAAGTATTTATTTATGAAGTAAAAAAGCAGATCTATTTGATGTATCAACTGGTTTGCTTTTATCGTGTATGATATTGTATATTGAAAATTGAAAGTTCTGTTTATAAGGGCTTCTGAAATAGAACTTTTGTGTGCATTTTGTTCTTTGTACAATATAGTATAAAAAGTTATTGCCCTATAATATCTATTGCTAGTGAATTAATATTGATATAGCGACAATTAAAATATTAAGGAAATGGTTTTCAAAAACGAGTATATTTTTAAGATTTGTTAAAAGTCGCAAACATGCTAATAATTTGGATCTTTTGATATAGGTTAAATTGTATTCAAAGGTATGCAATTCAATGAAACCAAAGGGAGTTTAGATCATACAAGAGCATTCAAATATAATTTAGAAAATCGAAGATGTCTAATGAATTATAAATCGCTAGTCTGGAAAATTTGTTTAAAAAAATTGTGTATACTCCACATAATTTTTAATATCAAGATTGTATATTTACCTTTCAAGCGTTTCAAAAAACGCCTTAGACAGCAATATTATGGTTCCAGAATAAAAAAATTCAATTTTTTGCATTGTAGAGCACATTGCTTCTGCTTTCTTAATTATACGTTCCTATTTCTCTTAAGATAATATAACCTCTTAACTTGAAATCAAAATTGAACTCGGGAAAAGTATAAAGTGTAGACAAATGATTACAACAGCTCCTAAAAAAGTTTTTTTGAGTCTGGACTAAGGGATTGTATAAAAAAGTATTTTTATAAAAGAATTGCAAGGCATGATTATAAGATTCATCCGGGTTCTCTGGCAGAAAGATGAAAAAAAAAGAAAAACGGCATTTGTTAAGTAGGTTTTCTTTCTTGAGTAAAACATTACAAAATATTCTTTTGATATACTAATATAATGGCCGATATATTTTTTTTGGGAAATATGCTAACATATAGAACATAAAAAGTTAACCTTCAATGAAGAACGTATGTCGATTTTCGTAGCTATCCTCTAAAGCATTTTTCTATTATCAAATTTTATGTTCAAATTGGACTTGTAGCTTATATAAATCACAAGAAAATCAAAACTAATACAAAAAAGCAGTTTTTTTAAGTTTCTGAATGATATTGTAACCGTTGATTTATTGGCGTTTCTACAAATATTTGTTGACAAATACCTTTTATAGAACAAAACCCAAATAATCATATTTCCGCTAAGATATGCAAAAATCGTTCTTAAAGCATACATATAGCGTATATATTTCTCGAAAATATTTAGAAAACAAATTTAATACCAAAATAAAAATGAAGTTTATGATTAAATCAAATACTAAAAAGGAAATAACTAAAACAGGAATATTTAAGAAATGAATGATAAAAGGAGTATGATAAACCACGAAGTTGATGAGATTACAAGATGAGAGCCTGAACCCAAATAAGTCGAGACGCTCATAGGACCGAAATCATGTGTAGCTGTAACCAAGGTGCTCGTAGACATACTTTTGGGTATATTAGAATTCTTCGGATTATACTCATTTGTGTTTGAGTAGGTTGGTGATGAAAATTGTGGGGAAATAACACTTCCTGATGTAGATGAGCCAAGTTTGGAAGATGCAACGATCTTTGATTTGGTATTAGTTTGATTGGTTTTAGATTTGTTGCTGTTAGTATTATTGAAAATGCCGGTAGCTGAAGCAGTTGTTAGACCCGAGATTTCTGGATCACTAGCTGAAGCAGTAACCGGGTTTGAGAC
>BCGE01000001.1:0-22718 GCA_001599155.1 Wickerhamia fluorescens | reverse complement strand
CAGTATTTCCAGGGGTTGCCGTTTTTGTAGTAGTTATTGTTGTTCCAGCAGTCCAAGTTGAAGTTGTGGTAACCGTTGGTATAGGCACCATCACTTGAATGGTTTTCGTATTACCCAAATCTGTTTTATAAGGCAAAGTGGTAACAGAGGTAGCTGTTCCTGTCCAAGTTGAGGTTGTGAGAACAACAACGTTACCTGAAGAGTTGGAATCACTGTTATCGTACAGACCCCAGACCAACAGCTGACCATTATTAGTTTTCAGGGTGGATCCAGCACAGGTATATGTGTTAGTATATGTAGCACTAACAGAGCCCAGAGGTGTTTGCATATTAGCTAACAAGTTAATAAAAGGTCTATATCCAGCAGGCACATTTTTGTAGGTTATTGAAGCACTACCTGTATTACAACTAACGGTAAATTGAAAATCTGAATTTGAATTTTGAGGATAGTACCATGCATTAAGTTGGTTAGTGATTCCCTCTTTGAAAGTACTGCAATCAATAGAAACAGAGGTTAAAGCAATTCCCAAAGTACCAGAAGTGTAGCCCCCTGCACAATTTCCCGCTAAAAGATAGTGCTGTTGTTTATTCAAACTAGGCACGATACGATTGGACATCACAATTTTCGCAGGGTCTGTACCAACAGCGTTACTGCTCACAAAATTTTGCGTTATACTCAATTTATTGGAGCCATCATAAAATGTTACTGTGTTATCGCCTGCTTTGAAACAAGTTGAATCTTGTAAATCCACTTCTTCGTTGGAACCACCAACATTAAATGTAAAGGGAAAACTGACCACACCTGTGACCTGTGTGTTACTAGTGACTGCATTTGAGACAGTGCACTTTATTTCCGAGTATGCAACCACTAGTTCACCTGGAGCATACTGACATGTGGCATATGTAACACCATTAATGGCCAAGTTGAGAGTTGATGAAGTTGTAGTGTACTTAAATGTACAGGGCATGCTCAAAGTGAACGTATCTCCCGCCTTGGTGGTAGCGCCATTTATCGCCCAACCCAAAGTAGCGGTCCAACTTGGACGACTTGGAGCAGCGGAAGCTCCTTGACTATTAGAAAGAGAATTGAAGCTTGTAAATATGCCACTTATTTCTGTACCAGTAACTGTAGCCACCAAAGCAGCCACAGTAACGAAAGGTTTGAACAACATTTAACAATAGTTATAAGAGAACCAAAAATATTAAACAGCGTATAAAATTAAAGCACAATATAGATGTGTATGGATCGGATCAAATGTAGGGTTAAATGATATTGAATATATAGATGAAGTATTGCTATTATGTATATGCAGAAAAGAGAGATGGTATCTATATATATAGATTTATCAATATACCGTTCTTTTTGCACCATCCGTTTATTATTTATCTTGAAACACTACATTGGTTTTGCCGGATTACAACACTATCAGGGCGTAATTATAAAAAGTGTGATGGTCATGATGTTCTGAATTTTTAAACGCCTTTGATATTCAATATGCAAAGAACCATAACTATTATACAGTATCTAAACTATTATGCCAGATCGTCTAACGAAAAAAATTGTTCGCGTGTACTAATACACTGAGATATGACTAGTAAAATATTCTTCTTTGCATGAACAAAATTAAAAATATATAAAGAAAAGCGAAATTTTCGTAGGCAGGACGAAATAACTCCGTTGAAGTATTGCAATTCAATATCAAACATGCAAAACTCAAAACAAAATATGAATAAATAAGTTGAGCACAAATTAAGGCCGTTGCGTATTAATAGTATGAAATGAAGAATTAAATTAGAGGATTTCACATCTATACCCCACTAAAATCCAAAGTTTGCATTGGCATTTCATAAACCGTTTCGCTTTGTGTTTTAATACGCCAAAGAATATTCGCTGCTTAGAAAAACGTGATTGTCAATACTAAAATGGACTTTGCATGCATTATAGGCGGGTGCTATGTGGTGATTGTACTGCATATAAATAATAAATTTACCAAACCGCTGGTTTGGGTTTCTATAAATATAACCTAAAATACTCCATATGTACGAGAGTATATTCTAAATAATAAATGACAGCAGTATAAAATAAAGGAGAAAATATATACACCACTTTTTTGTATTACTACAGCATGTAAATAGTTCTTTTCCGAATACAAACACAGCCGGCATTTAGAAATTTTATACTAAATATTTATTCATCAATACTAAAGGCTCATAGTAAAACATTACGTAACAATGCTTGTGATTTTTTTTCATGTGCTTTATGTTTTATTTTAATTCAACTGCATGTAAAGTATAAACTGTGTAACTGCCTCTACTAAAAAGTTAATCCATTTGTGTTGAAAGCTTGTTAACCCTTTTGTCAATCACTAGTTTGGCTTTCAAAAAAATGTGATATATATGGCTGCCATTAACTTCATATGCACAGAAACATTCTTGATGCAATATTTTTTGAAGCACAAGAACTTGGTATAGAATAACACCTCTATTGGAGTAGACAAGGCGGGCCTATTTTGTTATAGTAGAGATTTTGCCATGGGACTTAAGAGCGCAGAAAAAGCTGCTTGCAGATGGGGTTTTCTTATGGGGTGTGATTTTATTTTATTTTCAAGTGTTTCACATTTTATGCGGCATTGAAGAGTAATCATTTTATCTAACTGAAAATTTAAATAATTTTTAACCTTAACAAAAAAATCAGTTTTTATCAGTGACCGCACCATTATTCTCTGCCACAGATACGGCGAGAGATTGCGAAAAAAACCAAATTCCAATAAGTGTGTCCTTGTTAGACACGCCCAAACCTAACCCTTGATATAATATTCTGCATTAAATATGGTCAGTGTTATCATGGGGAACAGAGTTAGCAGGTTTTTGTTACTGTAAAACTAAGACTGGCATTTCATTGCACAAAAGCGAGGAACATATCCAATTATGTTAATCCAAAATAGTTTAATAAATTTGTAAGATTATTGATGAAACTAAATTGAACCTCAATGACGAATACAAATTAAAGGTCTAATGCCTCAATTCAGTAGAAAAATATAAAGCCCTCGGTTTTACAATTTTGTATAATTGCTTTTTTTCAAAAATGCCAATTTCGCTACTGTTGAATATTCAAGAGAAAAGAAAATCAGCATTTATTTTTCAATTGTAAGCCTCAGTATATAAAATTAAGGACTTTAGTAATATATTCATAGAAGACTTGAGCCTGGGGTAAACAATCAGATGATGTCAAGATTACACATTTTTTCTTTGAATATTATTTTGTAGTGGATTATAGTTATTTTTTCCGAAAAAGACTAGGTGTGATAACAACTACGATTTTGATATATGTAATTGATATTTCTTTATGATAATCAAAAGCAAATAATGCGATATTTTGATAAGAAGAAAACGTCATATAACTAGGCTGATTTTTCAATAACAGAATAAAACATTAGCTCGTTTCTATAGTGGGTGAAACAAAATTATCTGCACAAACGGAAACCTCATACTCATTACATTTATTATAAGCCTTTTTGAAATTATTTAGATATAAGTTAACATATGTGTATTTTATTAATAGGAAGGTCTAGAGTAGTATAATCACACAAGTACATTAAAACCCCTTTAAGCTATCAAACGTAGGTTTTAGTTGTGTCATCTAGTAGCAATAAATTCTCAGTCACATACTATGCTTTAAAGTATATAAAAAAATCCTACGGCTCTATTTTCAACCTAATTTTATTGGAGTCTTCGTGAAATGGTGTAAAATTATTAAATGCGTAATATATAATTATGCGCGTTCTTGGTCCTGTAAAGTTTTGGCATCATGTTACTAATCAGTTCAAATAGCATATGGTCTTTAATTCTATAAAAAAACTTCAATTTGCATTAAGCAATCTTCATTTATATGAAACAAAGAAAGCAGGATTATCTAATGCTTAAGCTATACTTCTATATCACTGAAGGCCGAATATATATATATATATTATTATTACTCTAAATTCAGATCTATTTTATTTTTGTTTTGAAATTTCACAATCACTTTATACTCTAACTATGCACCTATCCCAAGATTTTATCTAATAAGTATTAATACAGAACAACCTCTTTCGTACAGTGCTTGGCTTGAAAAAATTGTGAATCAAAGAAACTAATATTGGTGTTAATATCACTTTGATCTAGCCTTCTTTCTACAAGAATCTCAAAAAAAATATATATATTTGAAGTTGTTATCAAATAAATACTAATATATTGTATGAAATATTCTGAAAAAAAAAAATCAAACTGCTTTACCTTGGGTTTTCAATTGATAGAATTTATTTATAAAAAGAATATTGGTTTAACATTCAATTACCAATATTCCAGGTATATGAAAAATATTATTCTGTCAATCCAAAATTCATAATTTTATAACTATAGATTCAATTCACCACAAAATTGATACATGTTCTTCTTTTTAGCATGATTACGGGATATTTTGTATAAATGGCAAATAACTGTTTATAAGTTAACTAAAAACACATCTTTGCGCATTTTGAACATTTGAGGCCAAATTTTTGAAAGATTTTTTTAAAAGAAATCAACACAGATCATGGTAGCAAAGTTTAGTACTATGGCAGAATAAATCTCACTCCAGTAGAATTTTATTAAAAATTGATTCGAATGTTTAAGTAGTGAGACACAACAAAACAATATTCGGAGAATTATTTCCAAGTATAAGTTATGCCAATAATAGCATATTTATATAGTTTTTCAATTGCAAAGTATACAAATCACATTTTTTGATTTAAATGATTCAATCAAATAGTTAGAATAAAGAAGCTACTACACAAAAATTTTTTTACCAAAGTTATTTACCATACCTATATTTGTTTAATGGGAAGACATATAATTTAATAACACTATAGCTCAAAAATCAACTATTCTCATAAATACCAATAGCTGCAACAAAAATTCTAGCATGGATTCAAAAAGAAAACACCGGCATAATAAGACATTCTATTTTTTTGTGACAAGCCAATATATACATTTTAAATAAATAGTTTTTATAATAGAATACTTTGAGAAGTTTGGATATCTATGTGAAAGTTAGATATTTTAAGTTTACATTATTCACAGTTCTTTTTGCGTTATATTTGATTTAAATTTTTGAAATTATGGGACAGTTGGCCAACAAAATCCATAAAATCAATCATAGAGTATGTTATGAAATGAAGAAATTTTATACCGTGCATATTTTAACTGGGGTGCTATTGTTAAGAAAAACAATGCAGCTGAAAAATCGCACAATTGCTTTAAAATCCATATAGAATGGTGATTAAACTTGATATCTATATAAATTTGAGAAATGCAAAAAGTAAATGATCATAAAGCTAAGAAATGCTAGTAAGGATTTTAATATACAAAGTTACGTATCACAAGTACTTTTTCCTCTTTCTAGAGTTTCTGAACTTTGATCTAAAAGGGCATAACATATAGCAAAACATATGGTTTTTATAAAAAAAATCTAACATGATATATTTGTAAATAGAATAAATTGGTAGTATGAAATTGTATATATATGTGTATATTAAATTTCTGTTTTTGTTTTTATTTACTGTACCTTATTTAAATGTCAATATTGTTAGAAAAGCTTTAGCATTTTAAAAAATAAATTGGAAAAAAGTGAACAGTGACAAATTTGGTGAAAAACAGTACACGGAAAAAATCATTAAAGTTTCATTTTAACACACAAATAACCATGAATAGTTTTTATGAGAAGAAAGAATAAGATTTTTAGAATTAAATAATTGAAAATTAATAATAAATTTCTCCATGACTTTGGTTAAAAAATTACCTTACAGGCGTACCATGAACTATTACATAAAAGAATCTTTCAAAATTTTTAGAAGGAAAAACTAAGGATTGTGTTGTCAATAAATCCACATTAGCATATGAATAAAATTTCAAAAGAAGTTTTAAAATTCGAATAATATAACTTTTGCTTTCATTCATATTTTCCAATGTAAACTTAATTTTTAAATTATAAAACCTTGTAGAAGCTTTTGACTAAAAAAATGCTACCTTGCGAGATCATGATTTTTCTAAATAATATGATACCTAATTGGATATATAGACTATCAAATTTGAGACTACAAATGGTGCTCTTAAGTAAAATATATATTCTTATCTTCTAAAACTAAGAAAATTTTATTTGAAAAACAGAAGAATATCAATATATAGTTTTTATTTCATCCCAGAATAATATGATTTTTTAAATTTTTTCAAAAAACTATTTATTAATATTATATGGACTATATGTATTTTTTTTTTGGCTAAAATTAATAGTTAAGAGATTTTATTATAAAAGTTTTGGACAAGTTAATGGCATATTAGCCTTTGCTTCAATATCGTGTTTATTTAGGTTAGAAATATATTTAGAGTAGATCAATATGTATCAATAAAATCATTTATATTATCTGCGTTGTTTAACTTCATATATTGCTCAATCTCTAGGTCAAAAATAAGAAAATCAAATTTAGAAAAATTGAAAGTATCTAGTATAGCAATTGAGGATTAGACCTACTTTAAGTCAAAACAATGTATCAGAGCTAAATCTGCAATTTTGGCCAAATGTGCTTATATTAATATTAAATGCGATTTTTATCTTGTGTTCATCAGAAAAAATTTGGCCGTCCTAATGAATTAAATGTTGTTTGTAACTTGCAAGATACATTTTTGAATAAATCTTGTATTTTTAAAGGGCATATTTCCGTGCTTTGAAGGCTTAAATAGTACATGCTTTAATATATTCTTTTCAGGACTTTTAGTCTCAAATTTAACTAGCTGGCTATTGCTATGAAAAAAGAGTACAATAGCCCCATACCTTCTCAAGGATCGAACTTATTTAATTTTAAATGCCTTAAATTCTTCAACATATTTAACTTTCAATAAGTTTGTTTTTAAACTAAAAAAAAAATACACTGTATGATAGATTTTAGAGGTATTGGTGTGACTAAAGCATATTGTATATAGACTGAGGAATAATATCTAACCAGTTTCATTCATATACAACCTTTAGTTTTTGCACTTTTGAGAAACTCGAAGGTTTATTGTTAGATTAAGTCCGGATATTTTACTGTATCTAGTACCTTCTATGTAACCTTTCTCAACCCTTTATAATACTGTGCCTAAAATATTCTAGTTCAAAAGCTAATTAAAAGTAATCTCTTTATAAAGTTGTCCCGTTTATATTTTTATAATTGGCTCTGTGGCCGAGTGGTTAAGGCGGTAGACTCAAGTTCTACTATCGTAAAGATGCACGCGTTCGAACCGCGTCGGAGTCATTTTTTTGCTTGTGTTATTTTTTAGGGTTGAGGATGTTAAGACATTTTTGGAAATATAAAAGACAAAAAGTCAAAGAGTGAAACATAGAGAAGAATGTTGATACGATTTGTAGAAATGAAACAATACAATAATCGTATATTTACGTCACAGTATAGAATAGCTTCCTTACAACATGAATCTCAGCTATGTTGTATATGGTGCTAAATTCAAATAAAAAACTATTTATATATAATTATGACATTCAAAACCGAACTCTATTTTTATATTTTACTTGAAAATTATTTAGAATACAAACATATATGAGAAGCTTCTAATAACACTTAAGAGTTTCGCACATACATTATATGTATTAGATATTCTTGATAATCACTACCAAGGGTGTTAAACAGCTTAGCAAAAAGTATCTGAATAAAATAATTATTTCTTTCAGCGGAATTTTAAAATGAGGTTTATGCACACTTTAAATTACTACGACAAGTATTACTTGAAGTTTCTAAGTTCGGAAGATATGATAAATTTAAAAAATAATGCTAATTTTACACAGGCTTTTAGATTATTATTCTCTCCGACAGATAGAACTTTTTTAATTAAAAAACTTCGTTTATATGAACCTATGAAACATAAATTCTATCATTTTTAGTTTTATTGACCTTCTAAAATCTCAAGTCTGATGAGCACTCTAATTTACAGGAAATTTGTCATTATATAATATTATAAGAAAAGGGTTTAAGGTCTATATCAAGCCCTCTTGATTGGTTTAGTCAGTAMAAGTAATGAAATAAACTTTTTTTAAAATAACTATTTACCTTGAAAGCTTTTATGAACCATATTTTGCCAAGTAAAAAGAGGTGGGTTTTTGCTTAATAATGAAAATTTTTTGTGTAGATATTTATAAATGTGAGTTAATTATCGAAAAGTATTTCAGAGTTGATTTGAAAGTACTTAAATAAGAAACTTATATTGGATTATTTAGAAGGGGTTAATTTATAAGTGATTATATTAACAAAAACTAAACTTTCGAGTATTGTGCTGTAGAATATAATAGAAATATTTTGAGATCTACATTCCTTTATGGAGCTAAAATTTGACCATTTGRTTTATTTATAGAGCAATAATGTGTTTTTTAAACCTATTCAATTATTAGACGTAATCTAAATAAGTCATAGGCCTCAAAAAAATATTATAGTATATCTAGCTCAAAAATGTCATTTTCTTTTATGAACTAGCAAGATTATAAAATTATGAAAGTTATACCACAATCATGATTTTTACATTTTTGTCAACTACTGAATATGAAGAGAGATCAGAAATTAGTAACAAACTATTTAGGATATTGTGCTGTTAATATTTTGAAAAAAAGATTTCTTTTTTCTCAATCAAAAGCAATTATTCCAATCCACGAGATTTTCAATCAAGTCAAAATACAACTTGTATTCTTAAAAGAAGTATATTCTAACAAATGGTCATTAAGACCAGAGGCTGCAATGAGGAGAAGACTTATACTGATAATATCCTTCTCGTATATTATCATATGCTAAGAGCTGTAAGCATGCTCTGAATTAAGTGCCTTTTTTCCATTGTTGTTAATAGATAAACATTAAATTAAGCTACCTTTCACAAGTGAATAGAGTTTTTTTATAAAAATTATACTTTTGAAGGTTATCTATGAGTGATTTCTCCTTAAATTTTAATTATATGCAAGAGAGTGCCTCTATTTGCTTTTGCTGGYTTCTGTAGATTAGTTTTATATTTCATGATGAAGGCTTCGCTGGGGAACTTTTCAATACCCCCTACAAATCCAAAACTATTTTATTGAATATATGCAGAATAATTTTGCAGTAACAGAAAAACTATAAAATATGCCCCAAATTTATTTTTGGCGAAATTCAAGCTTATRCTTTACTTGGGATATGCTCTATATAACTATTATGTAATTGATTGCATACTTTTATTGTAATAATGTAACWTTTTGAGTGGTGATTATTTCCGGTTTATAGTTGCCAATATCATCCTGATTTTGTCACATTTTGCAAATTTAGCAGAAATAGCCAATACTATATCAAAGAGACAAGGTACTCTAGTGTTAGATTTCTTAGGAAAAAAAAACAACCATTACAGTCCCARAGTGAGAAATCTATTTTATAAATGCAAAGYTTTAATCTTTAAGTAGTATTGAGTTAAATAAAGTATACAGTGTTTATTGTGGTTCACTTACAAGCTCTTGTAGTGAAGAAGTGMAACTATTTGTAGTAGTTTTAGTAATTTACTTCTCAGTTTTATAATATATATTTGGAGTAGTCTCAGAACTTTTTCTTCTATTAAGGTACCAAAAATGAACCTTGTTCTAGTTCTAGTTAGTTCTGTACTACAAATACTCAGCTTGTTTCTAATTGGAATACACRGAGCTTCTTCAGTTATACCAGTTTCAAAAGAATCTTCAGCCGCTTTAGAAATTGCACATATTAGTAGTAATTTGCTCAATATAAGAAGTCCAARAGAGAAAAAAGTTGACCCAAACAAATTAGCCCATGATCCTGCACCAGTAAATACGGTAACTGTCACGTTAGTAGCTCTGTTTATTAAGTCTTCTGAATATGAATGTTCACAGAAGCCATCAAATCTGAGAGTTAAATTAGTTAATACAACAAGCACAATACAAACTACTACTAGTTTTACTGTAGAAACTACAGTTACACCAGTTTCAACAATTAAAAGCACCCATATATTAAAAACAAGGGCTCTTGATGTTAAGTTGGTGGAATATAATATTGGAACAGCAAGCAGGGAAGTTATCGATATAAAATTTGCAACAAATATATACTCATCAAATCTGCTTCACCCAAGAATAGACTTCGAGTGCGTTACATCTTCAGTTATTCATGAATCTTCACCAAACACGGTAACAATTTACACAGAAAAACTTTCTTTTCAAAGAGTTGCAACAACATCCCTTCGGCATACTCCAAAGGAGGTGTATACTAGGAAAGAAAGAGAGACAAAATTTGAAACTATAGACTACTCAAAACGTCAAGCCGCTGCAATTCAGAAACCTTCAACTTCAGAATCTACGAGCACAAAATATTCAAAGATTCCTATTATAAAAACTAAAATGATAAACTGTCCAGCACCCCCACCAGGTACAGAAACTAAAACATATACAGCAACATATTTTTCATATGATATTTTTGAAGAGTTCGTAAATAAAACGATAATTTATCCTGCACTGTTGGATCATAGTACATCAACGTATACACTTACAAACACACTAGAGGTCATGACAAGGCAAATTATAGGAACTGAGCCCATTAATTTAGTATTAACAACTAAAAAATTTAGTATTCCAAATCTGATTATTGAATCTTATGAATATAAGTGCACAAAGCCAAATATTCTGGAGGAGACTCTAAAACATACGGTAAATTTGCCAATAGAGCTAAATGCTTCTTATACATCAACAGATTGGGTTGAACCGTATGGTCCACTTACGTATATTCATACAACGACAGTTAATATTCAAGAAACAGCAATAACAGATCCATACTCTGGAAACAAACACATTTACAGAGAACTAAAACTATATATCGACTATGATGAAGCTCGATTCAAACCACTACTCTCTCTAGTGGGCTGGTGTGGCTTACCGGAACTTAAAGGAATTTTTATTAATTTATCTTTTCTTTCTATTGAATTTTCCAACCAAACCACTTGGTACTGTAAACAGAAATTAAGTGGAAAATATTTTATTGATTGTGATTCATACATTCAAATTATGAACAGTTGTTATTCCAGTGGTAAGAGCATTTATATAAAAGTTCCAAAAGATCAATATGCAGACAACAACTCAAAAAAATGGAAAGAAATATGGAATAACTATGGCCCTTCTAAATGTTTTAGGCATTCCACACTAAGATACAACGCACTAGTTGCAAGTGGAATTGTTTTACTTGATTTTGATGGTAAACCGAATGACATAGAGGCAGTTAAATATTTCCAGAAAAAGATTGGAAATTGTGAAGCAGATTTTAGTATAGGAGTTAGGGTAGATTGTGATTCAGATAAGAGTCCTATCATTTCAGCTAGGTATGATTTTGTTCAGGTTATAGGCTGCAACCTGGAGAAATTTCAAAAATGGCTCTCTGAAGCAGATAAAGAGGTGGAAATTGAAACCAAATATTTTGCCGGCGTGAAACGTATTATTCCATATGATTCTTTCAACAACGTAACATACCTGATGTTTGATAAATTTTATAATTTTGGTGGAGTATTCATAGAGGAAGGTTATACGTTTAATTATGAAGATCATTCGGACACGAGGTTGTCGTTGTCACTAATTGAAGGTGGCTATTGGGTATATGTTATTTAGAGCTTAATATTTTTACTTTATTTTCTCCTCATTAAGTTTTCTACATTATTTTACTGAAGCCTAAATAAAAATCGATTTCTCTATATCACTATTTCAAAAAAAGATTATTAAATTATTACCCTGGAATCAAGTGAAAACTAGTACTTTGTGCTCAGTAAACATGCAATAGAATAATTCTTTAATAGTAATTATGAAGCAAACTAAATTATTTTATTTCATTGAAAATGTAAATGGCGAGATTAGACTATGACACCTTCTACAGATTGAATATAATTTTAAAAAGGTTTATTTTATACTTTTACGATTGTTCCTGAGTATTAGTTCCTTATATTACTACTAAACAGAGGAAGTGTCTCCAAGTGCTTCTTATGCTTTATGTAGATTGGTCTTTTAAATTATGATACGGGATTCAGAGCTTCTCTCTAAATGTTTCCTCAATCATCTAAACTATGTTGTTAAATATATTCAGTTCCTTTGGGTGTAACAGAGAGGCTTTAGAACAAGTTTTAAGTTTATTTGTGAAGGTTTGAAATTGAACTTTGCTTGGGACATAGTGATAAAAAATTATGGGTTAATTAATTGAATATTGTAATTGAGTCAAAATAGTATTTTGATTGATGGATATATCCTGTATATAGAAGGTGTAATCTCCTATTTGTGTGAAATCTTGAAAGAGTGAGAGGGATAATTTACACTACAACAACGAAAATGTTATTCTATCATAGTATCTCACAACGAATAACAGATCTCAGAATGTATGGTCGTGAGGGCAAGTTCATAGTTGCAAAGCTTTAAACTTCCAGTAACAATGAGGATATCGTAGTGTATAATATATATTACAGTTATTAAAAGCTTTGGTGGAGAAAAAAGTTTCAATTTATTGCAGTATCAGTAGGCTACACTTTAGCTGTAGGATAAATATGTATATATAGTAGGCTAAATAATATATGATGTATTAAATCGTCAACAATGAAAATTTCTCTGGTTTTAATATGCATTGTTTTAAAAATTGTCTGTTTGTTTCTGATCAGTATAAAAGGGGATTCCTCAGTTATACCAAGTTTAAACACTACCACTAGTATATTTGGGGCTAACGAAAGATTGATTATTAATTCGGAATCAAGTTCAATAAAGAATGATTCCAAAGCGAAGAGAAACACCGAAGGATATACAGCGATAAGCACTAAGTCATCAATATTCACGAATAAATCCACTTCTCCATCAAGTTTCTATGTGAATAGTACTTCAATAAAATTATTACCTTTATTGTTAGCGAATGGAATTAAAAGCAAAGAAAAGCTCAATATAAGAGATATAGAAGATGACTCACCTAATCCACCGAAAGCATTGGAAAAAGCAACTCGGACAATAACAGTTCATGCTCTTGAATATATTGAATACAATTGTGCAAATGATACAGAAAAAAAGTTATATTCAGTAACTACCATACAAGAACCAAATTTACAATATCAATATTTAATATTAGAAACTACGATTACACCAGCTCTGCCAATTAYTATAACTCACACATCAACAAGTACGGTTCTTGAAGCTGAAATAATTGAATTTAGTAAAAATAAAATAAGTACGGGCGATATTACGATAGAGCTTATAGTAAAGAGCTAYTCATCAACTCCAACGCATTCCACAATAAGTTTTGACTGTGTTGAAAATACATTTATAAATCAATCGTCACCAAACACGGTAACACTTTACAGAGAAAAACATATTATAAAAAAAAGTACAGAAATAGATTTTCTCGGTCCAAAGCCAAAACCGATAGATATAACAGAAACAGAAACAGTACGACTACTTCCAGAGTTCTTGGCACCTGAAATGCCAAAACATTTGAAAGCTGCAACACCAAATATTACAGTGACAGAATATGAAGTGATTCCAATTTCTATAACTGACAAATATATATTTTGTACCGAAAACTCAGCAGGGAGTGAAATACCGACTTTTACGGCAAGAGTGTATAAAAGTGGGCTTGTTTCAGAATATATTCATAAATTCGTGCCAGTAGAATCAGCTCAGGTAATTAATAGTACAATAAGTTATACAGTTACAAACACGATAAAAATAATGACCGGAAAAATACTAGGAACAGGGAGTATTCCGATAGCAACAAGTACAAAAACCCAGKTTGTCTACGTTCCATCTTTTACATCATATGATTACGAGTGCATAAAGCCTAAAGAGAAAGAAAAAGATTTAAGAGAAACRGTAATATCAGAAATAAAACGTACAATTGATTTTACACTTACCAAATATTTACATGTCACTAAAGTAGTATCGGAAATGCTTTATACAACAACCACAATTAAACCATTTTCAAGACCCCTGAACACATTGAAGTTAGAGGAAGATTATTCAAAATTTCAAGAAATAGAGAGGTTAGAGGCTAGTAAAATGAAGATTTTTGCGGAATATAAAGAGTTTAGTCCTCATAGAGTATTTACATTACAGGAATTATGCACGTCAACAAATATCAAACATATCTCTATTGAACAATTTTTTGAGGGATTTGATTTTTTCATTCTAAATGAAGAATCATGTGAATTGGATCCGAATCCAAACAATATAAAAAGGTGTTTGAGGTACCTTGAAGGTCTAAAAGAATGTTCGGAGAAAGGCAAAAAGATATATTTGAAAATTGTATTTTACCAATTTGCAGATGGCAACAAAGAAATTTTAGAAAAGTTATGGAATCAATATGGACCTATTGAATGCTTCAAGAATCAAATTGTTCGACAAAATAATATACGATTCAGTGGATTTATTTTTGCCGATCTGGGGTATACAAAAGAAGAAATGTTGTCTTTTAAATTTTTATATGAAAAGATTAGCGAATGCGGAGCCGATTTTACATTGGGAGTCAAAATGAATTGTAATTTATTCACTCCAGAATATTGTAAACATAATAAGATTATTCAGCTTACAAATTGCAAAGTAAAAGATCTTATTAAACATGTATGGGAAGCTAAAAAATCAGCTGGCAAACCTTGCAAAATATATGCAGAAGTAGATGGAGTAGCGAATATTGGGGAATTTGACAAAAGACCACACATATTTTATAGGAATCACTCAAAATTTGGAGAATTGTTACTAGTTGATGAAGAAGGATTAGAAAGTAACACATCATTTGGAGGAATATTTCTCGACAAAAGGTTTGGTTATAAATATGGGAGCAAAGCACATTTAGAAATATAATAAAGGAGATAAGGATATTTTTCATTAAAGTAGAGACGACATAGATATAGAGTAGAGGCGACAGATCTTTAAGTTATGGCATAGATTTCTTACCAAAAAGAAACTTTTCAGGGGTGCTGATTAATTAGAAGTTATACACAGTAAATATTATTCAATAAAAGGACAAAAATATGTCAAATATATTTGCCTTTGAGAACTTTTTTTCATAAAAAAGAGATTTCTAATAATATAAGCAGAGAGATTTATTGAAAAATGAAACGAAAGATTTTGAGGCCAGTAACGGTTTTTAAATAAAGTATGATAGGTTTGAGCCCAAGAATCTAGAAAATAAATTTAGAAAAATTTTAACATCTTTCTAAATTATTCAAATAATACTTCTAAAGTTATTAAAATTGTAACATTTGACGTCCGCAAAAGAAGAATCAATTAAAAATAAAAGTTTTAAAATTTCGCAGTATAGATTTTTTCAGAAAAAATCGGTAAACCAGTACTATAAACAAGAATTTGCTATAAACAATGTAACAGAATCAGTTGTGTAATAGTTTTTTTCACAAATAAAATTCATCTTTAATTAGAGAATTTCTTGTAGTGCTCAAAAGTAGTTATAGATCAATATTTGAAAGTTTTATCTATTGAATTTGAATTATTTATTAATGATGTATTTCAAACCTTTCCGAATTTGGAATTTCTTGCTTTGGGGCTTATTTCAAAAGAAGCTCAAATGGTACTTAAAATGTTGGTGAAGATGGAGATACGAGTAACCATAAATATATTGAAGTCCTGGAGAATCTGGAGTTGGCCTTGAAGAGGTCTGCGAACACTTAAATTTTTCTCATTTTTTAAGCATCCACACTCTTATGTTGATGTACAATATGAATGTAATGGCAATTCTGGGTCAGAACTATCAAAGCTAAATAATTTAGGAAAAAAACCTTTAGTTCTTCAAATAGGGCTAATATTGAATATTTTGAAAATTGAGGATATTTTGACTATTACCAGTATTGAAATCAAAGCGCTAATATCTGATAGACCAWTTTTTTAGATAGATTTACTAGAGTTGTTTTCTGAAAGACAAAAAAAGTAATATTGTGGTATTAAAGTAATTAAAAAAAGCTATTAAAAAGGGTTGGTTCAGGAAACATAAAAAATAAGCAGCTACATGAGAATAAAATGTTTAAAGCCTGTCACGTGGTTAATTCAAATTTGAAATAGCAGCTGATTTAAATTAGCTTTTGTTTTTATGTTTACGGTGCAGCACGAAATATAAATCTACCTGTGATATTTTTTTAATTCAGCAAGCTAACCAAAAAGTCGAGCAGAATGTTATTTTCGCACAATATGCAAGTTTTTTGGTTGTAACTTTAGAAGTTTATAAATTTAGTGGAGCAGCTACCCAGGGAAAAAAGAAAAAGTAATAGCAATTGAGACCAGAAAAATAGCGAGAGAACGCTTGCAGATATTTATCAAAGAAAAAAAATATGTTGCATAATGTTATATCAATGATAAAAGGCTACAGTCTAGACAAAGAATACTAATAAAAATGCAATATAGCGAAACATTAAGTTTATAAAATATGTTATGCGTTTTGATAATTCATATTAGAAATTTAAAAATGATTGTAGATCAGGTAGGGAGTAAATTTTGGGATCAATAATTTGAAGAAAGTGTTGACACATTTGTTTTATGAGTAGAGAAATGCAGGATGAGTAAAGATCCTACATAAGTCTTTATTTAAAGGAAATGCACTATATATTTTAATACCTACTGAAGATATAAATTTAGTGCTTGAAAATAAAGCGAGCTCTAATAATAGGTATTTCATAGATAAAGGTAATATTAATAAAATATATTCGGGGACTGGATATACAGTTTTAATACAACTTTAGGGTAAATGATAGTAAATCTTCAGCAAAGACAGAAATGAACAGATATGTCTATATGGGGCTGTAGATCTTCATGTTTTAAAGAGTAATATGTATAATCTACGACACGCAATGCTAGAATCATATGCCAATAAATATATAAGCGAAATTGTTGAGATCTTTTCAGTGTTTTATTTTCGAGTTGTTCATTTATCCAGGAACTTTTA
Source organism: Wickerhamia fluorescens (assembly GCA_001599155.1). NCBI lineage: Eukaryota > Fungi > Ascomycota > Pichiomycetes > Serinales > Debaryomycetaceae > Wickerhamia > Wickerhamia fluorescens. The sequence goes on along the minus strand of BCGE01000001.1, from coordinate 5,746 downwards.
TAGTACTACCTTATTGTGATATACCAGACAAATATCAACAAGTAATTTAGTATAGATTGATTTTTAATGGGTGTTTATACATAAAACTATTGAATCAAAATTCAACTTTACAGAATAAATTGGTTAACTATATTGAATGTGATGAAAATTAGCACAAAAACATTTTTTGGATCCCAGGGTTTGAATAGTAGATAAAAGGAGTTACCTCTTCATTGGGAAATAGATATTAAACTACACAGGAAGGGTATAGATGAATGGTAACTATTTGAAAACAGCACTTTAGTAGGTGATACAGCAAGGCGTGTAAAAGAATGAACTAACTACACTCTAATTAGATTGTATGAAGTTATGATAGCAAAGCTATTAATTTTAAAGGATTTGATATAGATATAAGTATTTATAAATATATTCCTGTTAATATACTTTCAAAAATGATATAAAGACATATTAATATGAATGTGTAATTAAATGGAGGCTTAAAATACAGAGATATGGCATTTGTTTTGAGAGCAAAGTTAATATTTCAGAAATCAACGCAATATGAAAAGCGATGTATTATAAAGTCTCTAAAAAAAGCGTGTACAACTTTTTTTCAACTAGATGTCACTTTCAGGTGAGCAATTTGTTTGATTTTAAAAAAAGTTCAATATAAAGATAGAAAAACGAAATTAAGCGAAAATTCCGAAACAAAAATTAGTAACGCAAATATTACAATTAATGTTTTATTTGAAAATGTAGAGTATGAACTCCACAAACTGTACCGAAGCCAAGAATACTTTTGGTTAGAAATGCAGCAATTGTAATATATCACTATTTGATCTTCAGAAAAGATCTTAAAAGGCGGTTTTTGTTTCAAATAAAGTAAAAAAAAAGCTGTTGGGACGTGTTAGTGCACATTGCAAAAAACAAGCAATTAAAAAACAAGGGTGGTTCAACGTATAGAGTTTCATTTTTGAATTTGAGCATATTGGGCTTTGATTTATTTCTGGTACTCCTTTTTGAAGTGACATATTATATTAATAGGTTGTAAAAGCACATAAATAAAAAATTATCAGAAAAGTCAAAAAAATGGTTTTATTCGAGAAATTAACAAGCGTGCTGTTGGTAATCCTTTTGGGAATCATTATTGAAATCAATGGAGCCACAGTGTCTCGTGATACAAGAGATATAGGAAGTTGGGGAAAGGGTAATAGTGATGTTTCACTTGGAGACTTTTGTAAGACACACCGGAAAAGGACTGCAGCTGTTGTTATACCGATTCCAACAAAAGATAATTTGGACCTAGTATACTCAAAGGCTTGTAAAGAATCACACACGAATTCCTGGATGAAATGCAAAGATATGAAAAGTGAAATTGAAAAGTGCCAAAGTATAGGAGTTCTAGTTCTCTTATCGGTTGAAACAGAGATACCAACCGCTCAGGAGGAATTAGGAGCAAAATACTTGGTGGAGTATTTTGGAAATCCCAATAAAGAATTGAGACTAAACAGAAATCTTGAGAAAGACAATGTTTTTGGAGGAGCTAAAGTTGACGGATTTGTTATTAATGGAGCCAAAAGTAATCTTGGAGATAAAATAAAAGCTTGGTCAGATAAACAGAAAATACCACTTCTTATGGCATTTGTTGATAAGAAAACAGATATGAAAATAACAGAGCCAAACTCAGTGTTTGATGGGTTCTTTGTTGAAATTGGGATAAAAGAAACTAAATTACTGGAAATCCATGGTGATATTCTTCGTTATGCCAAAAATTGGGTTTATTGGGCAGAGCATTTTATCAAAAATAGAGGAAAAAAGTATGGGTTATATGCCAGAATGAGCCCATACTTTGAAGGTAAAGATAAAGAATTCGCTATTCTGTTAAGGCGTCGTATAGCCTCAACGCCCAGCTTTGGTGGGTTCTTCTATTACGAATAGATATAGTTCTTTGACAATTAACATATCGCAAGTGTATTGTGAGTGAAATCTGATTTCAAGTTAAATTTTGTCTTTTCTAAGTTTCAGCATGAATCTCTGGAATATCAAAGTTAAGTACATAGAATAAATTTGCAATTTTTTTTCGGCTTATAAAGCAATTAAAATTATCTATATATGAATTTTTGAATAAGCATAATATAGAAAAAACTAGTCTATTACAATTGATGAAACAATAAATCCGTCAATTTTTGTTTAGTTTTGATTTCTTACATGTTAAGAAAGAAAAGATAGAAGAATATGATGTAGACTTAATTCTTTAATATATTTTGTATAAGTAACATAGTAAACCTTTTTGAGTAGTTGACATAGGCGCCTGTGGAAAAATATTTTTTCTCTGTATAGAAGGTTGGGGTTTAGTTTAAACGTGAATGGTTGATTGTAGGATATTGATTACAACGCAAAAAAAGCCATGTAATAATCATTTGAGTTGACTTTAGTAAGCATAAAATTGGAAAAGTATATTTATTTATTAAAAGTGGGGATATTTGATAAGCATTCATATTTTAAAGAAGTCGGGTTATGAAATTAGTGAAAAATAGCAAATAACACAAAACTAAAGCCTTGAACTTTTTATAGCACCGAAAATAGGTGTGGAACTCTCTATGGAACAACAAGGATCTCAGTATTTATTTTCTGTCAATAGTCATATTTCATTTAGAATTCTTCTAAAGCACAATCACTGCTATTTTTTATACATTGGCTAGATGAATTTAGTTTTCAGATGAATTTTATAGCCAGAAAAAGCTCAATTATTAATTTAAATGTTCTTATATTTTACTTTATTCCAAAAAGTATTTTCAAAAGATTAATTTATGTTACAAAAATTCATAAACTACCATGGGCCAACAACTAGAAAGCTCTTTAAATCGCTGAACTAATCTAATAAAAAAAATTGCCTCATTTTAAACATTTGCTACGAAAGGAAGCAACAAATTATAAAATATTAAAATCTGACTATTATTCAAATACTCAATTTTGAAAATTCCAAATTATAGACTATTTAAGAAGTACAATGTTTTCAATGAAGTTAACAACTTGTATATTATTTGGCAGATACTTCAAAAGTTATATTTACAATTAATTTATAAAAAACTTGATACTTTTCAATTTACATCTTGTTACAAAATCATCAGTATAATATATTATTCAATTTGTTTAACAAAACCACAGTAATTAGGAAAAAGCTCTCGGCTTTTTATTTCTTTGCGTTCTGGAGTTTTTCAACTCAAAGTGATTTTAAATATTTTCTCTCAGTGCGATCATAAATATTTTTGTGCAGATTCTCCAAATAAAGAGATCGTAGATTACTCTGGGGGAAATACATCAGAAGACTTTCATTACAAAAGTAACGTGGTTTTTTAATGCTGGGTGCAAGAAACTTTTTTTATTTGACTGAAATGGGTAGATACTCAGCAGAAACTTTTCTCATATTAAGAAGATTTCTTTTAATTGTATACGCCAAATCGATTTTTTTGGGAAAATGCTTCAAATGACTTACCCAATAAAGTAATTTTATTCACTCACCTAATAAAAAAAACAGAGTACTTACCCATCATTGTTTAATTATTATTTCTTTGTATCAATAATTAGAGAGTAAAATAGCCAGAAGACCTAAAGTATTTTCATTATATGAATATAAAGATTTTAGTTTACACAGAAACATTTTTAGAAACTTAAATATCTAGTTTCAACTCTTGCGCCTATTAGAATTATAGTATGAAGGCTAATTGAGCATTAATATTTTCTATCCAGCTTATTAAGAGAAATTCTAAATCTTTGGGGTTTTAGTATGATATCAATCAATGATTAAAAATATACAACAATTCTAAGTTTAAAAGCATGATGATTGATTCTTTTTATAACCTGATAATCAAGGAACTAAATAATAAATACAAATTATTTAAAAATTATTATATAAAAAAAGCTCTTTCGATTGCTGTTTCTAAGTTACGGCCTTTAAAAAAGCTTTTTACGTGAACATCATTTCATCCTTTTATTAGATAATTAGGTATAGAAATAAAAGTTTTGGAAACTTAGACAGGGTTTCAAAAAGCTTAGGTCAATTCAAAACTATTGACAGATAATTTTGAATCAAGCCAAATTTTTTTATTGAAGACGGCAAAATTTTAAGGGTGTTATTTTATAGTATATTAGGTAGATTTTGCTTTTTAAAATTTAGAGGACGTTTAATAAACAGTTGTAAAAAGATATAGCATAATTTTTTGCCGTTAAAAATAGGCAGAGTGCAGCGTGTGTGTTTCAATAAGGAAAAAATGCAACCAATTTATTAAATAAGTAGGTAGTAAAAGTGGGGATAGTAAGGATTGAAAAACGGGCACAAAAGCACAAGTCATATTTAAGAATTCTTGAGCAATAAGTTTATGAAGTGATAGTTACTTGCAGTTTGTAAATAAATAATAATTCGAAATACAAAACAACGCAGTTTTATTGAACTTAAACAGAGAAAATTTTATTTGGAGAATAGTATAAATGAACAATAAATAAGACAGGGGTGAACCTTAAGTCTTCCTTTAAAATATCCAATTATCATCTCTAATGTGGTGTCTAAAAGTTCTCGGTACAATTTTTGCTAGTCTTGTGACAGAAAAAGTTCTTGCATTAGCAACTTCTCCCCTCGCACAGAATAATATTGCCGTTTATTGGGGACAAAACTTAGAAGGCAGTCAAATGCCTTTACGTGAATACTGTAAATCACAGGCAGTTGATATTGTGATTGTATCATTTATGAAGGGGTTTCCACAAGAGCCCTTGGGGCTCAATTTCACCAATGCGTGTGAAGGAGAATACACATCATTAGGCGAATTGTACTGTCCCCAAATTGGTACAGATATTAAATACTGTCAAGATCAAGGAAAAATAGTTTTACTATCTTTAGGTGGACCAACAAAAGATTATGGATTTGAGAATGAGAATGAAGCTATTGAGTTTGCAGCAACTTTATGGAACAGATTTGGAAACGGAAATGAAGAAGTTAGTAATAGACCTTTTGCATCAGCAGTATTTGATGGCTTTGACCTTAGTATTTCAAATGAATTCAGAACAGGGTATACAGCGTTTGCTAAAGCTATGAGGGAGCAGTACTCAAAAGACGCAAGCCGGCAATACTACTTGAGTGCATCACCACAGTGTTCTTATCCAGACAGCAGTCTTTCAGATGTATTGAGAGAAGCAGAATTTGACTTTCTATTTATTCAGTACTACAACCAGTTATGCAACTTAGGACCCTACTTCAACTTTAATATATGGGAATATCATGCATCAAGTATTTCACCCAAAAAAGATGTTCGTCTTTATATTGGACTACCAGGAGACTACGATGCAGCCGAAAATGGATATGTTGAAGCATCAGAAGTTGTTAAGTATATTAGTCCCAAAATTCTTAATGGGCCTAACTTTGGTGGAATCTCTCTTTGGGATACGAGTGCAGCATTTTCAAATGTCAACAATGGTAAAAACTATGCCGAGCAGATGAAAGATATTTTAAATGGAGAACATAGCAGAAAAGCAGGAGCAAATGAAGATATTCTTTGACTGGAAAGCAAAAAGAAGTCAAAATAGAATGTTTGGGATTGTTAGTAAACTTGTTTTAAAATTGACGATGATTTTTCAGAAGTGAAAGTCTTTTATATATGAGTATTATTTTTTAGTGCAGCTATGAATATGACAAAAAGTTTCTACATTACGTTACGGCGGCATGGATCTCTACGTTACGGCATGGATCTCTACGTTACGGCGGCATGGATCTCTA